>WBMZ01008085.1:0-164484 GCA_013400975.1 Atrichornis clamosus | reverse complement strand
TTTCCCTTTCCCTTTCCCTTTGTTTCTCCTTGCTTTTCTCTTTCTTCTCCCCAGTGTAAAGCTTTTTTAATTCAATGAACACACTGAAATGCCAGCAAAGGGAAGGAAAGTATTTTCACTATCTCCTGTCACTCAGATCTCTCCTTAAAACACTCATGTTGTTTCAAATCTCACATTGCTTTTATCTCACTATCACTTATAAGACCATTACAAATAAATCCTTCCTGGGATGCCCCATTTTATGGACAAAAGCAATTCTGTGCTCACAGGAACAATTTTCCTTCCTTATATATATCCCCTAGAGCAAAACTGTGGGTGCTGAAGTTACTTTGCCAATGAAAAAAAATTACCAGAGACTTAAAAGATTAGCTGTGGAAGGTAATGGATTATACTGATGGACTCAATCGCCTACGTTTACTTGAAGAGCCTAAGTGTCTTCAGATCTGACCGTAAGCGGCTGAGTAACACACTGAGTCATTTAGGCAGTGGACAGAGGCCTCTAAACAGAACGGCGGATACTTTAAAGCAGCTCTAACCCATTCTCCTGCTTGTTGCCTTTTGTACAGCCCCCAGCACAGAACCCCTCCGTGATGTGCCCCCCCGGGGCAGTGGCAGCCCCTGCACAGCCAGCCCCTGTGAGTGGGAGGTGATGCCGCAGAGATCAGGCACCATCTTTGTCTGTTCTTGTTGCTATTTGCCCTTCCAGCGGGAAATCCATGCATTCAGATTGCTGCAAATTGCTGAGAAAACTCTCTCCACCTCCTCACAGCTGCTGTGTAACATGCACCGTCACCCAGGTCTTCGCTGGGTTTGACACAAAAACTTCAAGCAAAGTTTTGTCTGCTCAAATCAGATTTTCTTTTAATGTGCTGTTTTCAGAAGTACTAGACAGAGTTACCAAATCCTATCTTCATTTCTTCTCCTCTGCTCTGGATACTTTCAAATGAATTAACTGTAACTCTGGCCCTTGCTATGTTGGTGAGTTAATATGAGCAGTGAGGTAAGTAAATTAAGATGAATTCAATCCTGCTCTAACTTATACTACTGCAAATCCAAAAGTTTTACTTTATAATTGTTTAGGTTATAGCAGTGTGAAAAATAAAGGTAGGCTAACAGCAGCAAAATTAGATTAGTACTTCCAAAATATCTGGAATTTCATCTCCTTTGTCTTGACAAGTGAAGTCTTGTTACCCCACCACTGCAATTTCTTTTGAAATTCTGGAAGCTGAGTTCCAAAGCATGAGCAGAAATTGTGAGCAGAGACTGAAAGCTGAATACCCTAGTTTTGTACAAAGGGGACCAAAAGGGTTCTACATATATTTTTCAAGACATACACATTGCTGGCCAAAGAACTTTACCATATGTATTCAATATATCTTTCCTGATGGAGATGTATCTTTTTACATATGAATCTCACCCAGCTCTCCCACAGATTTGAAGCTAGCCCAGTTTTCTCCTAATGGGATAAAAGATCACATTTCCAATGTCTTTCATAAATTTTATGCCTAATTAAATTCCCATTAAAGAGATTGAGAAGGGCATCTTTGTTTGCATCACTCATTTCTTTGTTTTTGTGGGTTTTCTTGTTTGGTTTTTTTATAAGGTTACTTGGACTTCTCTGGCTTTCTGGATTTTTAGAGGGTTTGTTTTTTCTACACTTTTTTTCTTTTCCTCTTTTGTGATTCACTTGTTAGGCAGAAGAGTCACTGCAAAGCTGTGTGCCATTACCCGGTACCATTTGGTTTTCTGGTCCTTTCAAATTTGTTAGCATTTTTTAAAATCTGGAGAATGATGTCAGAAATGACAAAAATTCTTTCTCACCAGCTGCGAATGGGTGATGCCTTGCAGCCATGTGGCTGACAACAGTGCCACCCTGTGTCCCAGCCGGCTGGGGCACGCACTGAGAACTCATTTATTAAACCCTTCTCAGTCACACCAGTTTTCTCCAGCTCTCCAGCATCACACCCGCTAGCAGACTCCTTTCCTGACGCTTCCTGGCAATTATTTACTTTCTGAGCCTCCTCTTAAACTTTCTGCCGGGGGATGAATTTATGGCCGCCTGGCAGAGCGCAGCCTTCAGAGCAGCACAAATAACCGTTTGAATAAGGCACCTTTCCTGAAACAGTTTGGATCTGTAGTTTGGGTAGAAATGGTTTGATGAAGCTGCAAATCAATATTACTCTGTAAATTTTTAATGTTCACACCATGTGAAATGCTGTAAATAAAATAAGCTAACCACAATAGACTATTCTTTGTAGTTCATTTTAAAAAAAATGTCTGTTCAGCAGTATGGCTAACTACTCGCTGTAGATATGGCTTTAAAACTGTCTAGGCTAATACATCAAGACCAGAATTTGAATAACCTCTAGTGGCAGGCAATTTTTCAGAACTCCCAAATACTACAATAAGTGAAACTAGATTTTTTTTCAAGTTATGTGCTAATACAGATAGGTCAGAAAATAAGTAAAGAGAACAAGATTCCTGCACTGACATGTTTATTAATTCAGCAAAGGGTTGTTAATTATTAGAGGTGATCTCAGAGCGTGGAACTCAGATCTAGGTTTCAGCTCTGGCTACACACATATGTCCTGGGAGTTTGGAGCTGAGGGATTTCTTATGAAGTGAGATTTCTCATGAAGTGGCCCCATTACAGAAATGTGTAAGTACTATTTTTGTCACCTTGGATCCAGGCTTTAAAGGAGTGTTTTTTTCAGTCCTAATCCATCATCTGTTTCCACAGATATATTTTACAGGAGGGACAAGGGGTAATGGCTGTAAACTGGAAAGGAGGAGGTTTAAGTTGGATATAAGGAAGAAATTCTTCTCTGTGAAGGTGATGAAGCACTGGAACAGGTTGCTCAGAGAAGCTGTGAATGCCCCTTCCCTGGGAGTGTTCAAGGCCAGGCTGGATGGGGCTTTGAGCAACCTGGTCTGGTGGAAGGTGTCCCTGCCCATGGCAGGGGGGTTGCAATGGGAAGACCTTTGAGGTCCGTTCTAACCTAAACCATTCTATAATTCTATAATTCTTTGAGGTAGTGCACAAAAGAGTAAAATAATAACCTAAGCGTATGTGACAGCAAGACTCATTTGAAAAAAAAACCCAAAACCTCTGCAAAAACCAGCAGCAAAAAAGCACAAAAAGCAAACATGAACAGCATCTGCAGCATAAAACCCCACCTTTTGTAACTTTGATTCTTATCTGTGCCTTGCCCGGAGTATCTCGGTGGGAGAAGTGTCATTATGGAGACAGATTGATGACTTTTCCACCAGTGGCATGTCACTGACTGATTTGATGGTCTAGTCATAGATGCTGCCAAGTGGGGGATATTGGGACAGTATTCAATCTTGCTCTGCTGGCAGAGAGAGCAGTGCTTGGAAGAAAATGCAAAAGCCTGGTATAGAAACGTGTATCTAGAAGATTGTATGCTGTTTTATTGGAACATCCTCTTCTAATTCAGAATATACCTCATGTCCTGCTCTCTTGACTTTACACAAAGTTCAGGAGGGGAAAGAGAGGCACAAAGCAAAGCTCAAATGCTTTCTTTGGCCTGAAGTCACTTAGGAAGGAAAACAAAGATTGGTTCATAATATTGATACAAGCTAGTCAGCAAAGGCCGAAATTATTGTTTCTTTACTTGTATTCTAGATCCATTGTAAAGTTGCTGGATAATTCCCGGCACATCCTCACTCTCCTATTGGAAAAAATCACACTTCTGTGTCCCAGGTTGGCCTCTGGGTTGAAGTGAGTCCCATTTCCACAGGATAATGGGAGAGTTGAGGCAGCTGTGAGATGAGATCAGGTTGCTCAGGGTTTTAATTACCCCTGCATTGAAAATCTCCAAGCACAGCACAGCTTCTACAGGTAACCTGTTGATGTATTTCACTCTCCCCAGTGGTTTATCCCCAAGCCCAGCCCGAAGTTATTCTGTTTCAATTTATGCCTGCTGCATAAGTTAGCATGGCCTCTGCACAATCCCAATAGTGGGACCAAAAGCAGCGTTTCACATTTTTCCTGAACGTTGCTGCTGATGTCCAAATGTCTTGGATGTTAAATCCTTGGGCAAAAGCTCCCTGTCTCAAGCACAATTATGGGCAGATACAATCTGCCTACACTTTATACATTTTGATACACTGTTAAGAAAAGTGCTGAAGATATTCAACCCTCCTCTGTGTTCTCACACTTCACTCCCAAAGAGGAAATTTGTCAGTTATCAATTGTTACATGTGGGATCAGATTCCCCAGCCCTGAGAAGATGCTGTCTGTGTGTGAGACAGGTAGAAAAGGCAGCCCTGTACCTGGAGTGTCAGCAGGAGGCCAGGGTCTGTTGGGAGCTCCATCACTGAGCAGCCGTATGTCCTCACACAAATCACCCTGCTCTCACTTTCCTTTATGTAAAAAGGGTATTTTAATATTTGAATTTCACCTCAGGGGTGCAATTCATAGCTTTTCATGCATTCCCCCAATAACATCAGGAGCTCTATACCTATGAGGTAGAGTACTGCAAAAAATGTTTTGCTAATACATTATCCATTAAAACTCCATAAATTACAAGTTTCAGCAGAAAGAGTAGGTTAAAAGCCTGTCCAGTTGATCCTATTGTATCTTTTAAGCTGTCCAGGACCTGGTCAGCCTAGGTCAAAAGACCATCAGAAGAGTGATGACCTTGACAATGAAACTTTCTCCCAGGAAGAAAACAGATGCCCCAGTCTGCCGAGACTGGAGGAACACATACTTTGCCTTCTGTCCTAGCTCAGGACCGAACCAAAATCTCAAAAATCTTATTAAACTAACATTTAAAAAATGAAGAGAGAGTATTTCAGTATGCTTCACTCATATCTAAGCATTTTATTTTTATTAAAGCTTTTTACCATATTTTAGATGACAAAAAAGGACTTTCTGGTGAATAGTAATTGCTTCGTCTTCTCCTCAGAGTATGAAATTAGTTAAAAACAACATTTTTGGTTTTGATAAATTAGATCAACAGATGTTCCTTAACTTTTTTACTTTTCCACCCTTTGCACAAATGTTTGGCAAAGGCTGATACTTTCTGAAGACCATACAGAATCAGTTGTTCAACAACTGGTAGCTGATAACTTGAGACTTCCATGTCCTGGCACCAGCTTAGTGACTAAAAAGGAAAGGTGCACGGATAAACCCGCTGTTCTACCTTATTCCTCTAACATAATCATACACTGTTAGGATTATGATGGCTCTTGGCCAGACACAGATCCAAATAGGGTATGGGCAAGGGATAAAGGTTGGTGGGTGAGCTCATCCCAAGCTTAAAGGAAGGCGTATGAAGCTTGTTTGAAACTTTGGCAAGTGATCAATAAAGGGCAGTGTCTAGGGGTCAGCTGGGAGTCAGTTATCAGTAAAAAAAGGACACCAGCATATGAACAACTTGTGAAGGACCTTGAAAGTGAAATGGCAGAGATGGAGAGGGTAAAACAGAGTAGTAAGAAGATCAACTTGGCACTGGCATTCAAACAAACTGTAATGTGACAACACTGTTGAGGCAGGAGAAATGTAATCCCACAAGAGGAAAAGGTGGAGGGACTGTGTGAGGTGTGTGCACAAAGAGAACACACCTTATTAGAGTAGTGTGGGGAGATCTGAGATACAGCGGCCTGGTGAGAAGGACAGAGAAGCAGCCCAAACAGGCAGCGTGGGCTGCTCCTGAAATCCCTGAGAGTGGTGCAAAGAGAAGGTCTAGGAGACACTAGGCTGGGGAGCTGACTGCATCCAAGCTCTTACATGCTGTGCCTCAAGATCGTCATCTCCCATTCTGGTCAACATGGTTGCTTAGGGAAAAAAAAGAGGGGAGAGGCCAGGTTTCCAAAATCCTCAGGGTCATTGGCACTCTCAAGCTTCTGGGCATGGGTAAGTGAACAAGTGAAACCAATCTTGGAGAACTGAGTTATGTACTTATCCCTGAAACGTGAATTAGAAGCAGGTAGCGTTGTAGAGAGAATGTAGTGACTGAGTGACTGAGGCTGGAAAGTCTTAATTTCCTCCCTGGCACGGGCTATGATAAAAAAAACACTATTAGGATTTCCTGCAGTAGAACAGGAGCAGAAAATCCCTAGACACTAAGGCTCTGCCCACACTAGGAAACTAATTTGGGAGAGGATGTGCCTGGATCTATCAGAATGTTTCTCTTTGGAAGGCAATGTTGATAATATGAGCTATGAAGATGTGACAACCTGAAAGTAGACTACAGAAAAAAAATCTCCAGGTTCTTATTACTTTAATCTTATTATATTTATGGACTGTCTCATGAATATTAAGTGCCTGAATTTAGCATTATCCCTCAAAAACAGGACTCAGTTGCTAGATATTTTAGATTTTTCTTTATTGAGGACATTTCTACCATCAGGACACCTGGGATGGAAACAGGAAAGAGACAAAGAGATAAGCATGAATGGATAATGTAAGGCTGCATTTTTCATTATTTTAATTTCTTTTTTAAAACCCTATTATCACAAGGAAAATACTGATTTTATGTGTTGTACATCCAACCAGTAAAAGCTGCCAAACTAAATATCAGGAAAGGTCACCTTACTGCCATCATAGGAATGGACATTATAAATAATTGAAGTAGAGGAGTCAAATTAAGCTTAAAAGTCATCCTAACTGGAACATCTTCCCAAAGCAGTACAGTGTGAGTTATCCTGAAGTTCTGTAGAAGGGAGAGTGGAACCAAATCAGAAAAAATCCAAGCTACAGCAGAACACAAACCAGAACTACACCTCAAAACACTTCTGGTTTGTTATCCCCCATCCTGACTAGAGAACAGCAGGAGTGGACAGACAGACAGCCATCACTCATACACACAAACAAACACAAACAAAGATCTGCATTATTTTTAGAGCAAATTTCTGTGTTAAACACTCCTTAATAGGAGTCCCAAAAGGTCTTCCTATTCCTTATGAGACTGGCTCTGTTTACTTGGCATTCAGGGCGACGTAGTGATTTGTTAATGTATAGATCTGTCACAACTCATAAATCTTTACAGTGTTATGGATGACATTATTATTTTTGATCAAGATTGCAGCACTGGCTGGCTGATGTGGTTGATAGGAATACTTACAGGCTATCACCTACTCCTTCGATATTAGCTAAAAAAACCCCAATGTAATTCAGAGCATGGACCCATTTAAATATTAATGGCACAATGATATTGATGGCAGCAGTACTCCTGCAGAGGCTGAAATCCATGTTCTCCATACATGCATTCATAGCACCAGGCAGCTCAAAGAGCCCTTGCTGGGGGCTGGCTGCTGATTGTAATGAAGAAAACATTTATGTGCAGCTGCCTGTGGGAGGAGGTCGAGGGCAGGAGGGAAACTGGTTCACATGTAAGTGTGAATGCAAACACACAAATTGAGTTCCTACAGCAGAAGTGAAATAAATCCTAATTCACTTGCTTTACGATGCTGGAGTATCATGTGAGGCTTAAAGAAAATGACACTATATAAAGAAGAAATAAGTAGTGTACAACATAAATAACATATGCGCCAAATGAATTCTATAATAAAGCAGATGCAGCAAATTATATTTAATAATGTTTGACAATTCCCTATGCAGCTAATGGTTTGTTAGAAATTAGTCCCTAATGTTTTAGGGACTGCTGGCATTTACAGTCATTTGCTTTGTCTTAATTTACAGTGTTTGTGTGCTTTGTGCTGTTTTGCTTGCTCCTTAGAGTTTTATGATTTTTTTGGCTTGTTGGGATTTCAAATGTTGTTTTAAGTCACTAGCTACTCTAATAACACAGTGTCCACGGGAAGAATTTCATAAAAGGCCTTTTTAGGGATTCATTCCCTTTTTCCTATTACACGATGAAAGCCCGTTCTGCTCTGACATCCAAACTTCTGTGAGACCTACTTGGTGCCAAACATGTAACTTTGAGTCCCAGATTTCATGGCATGAGCAAATAAAGAGGGAATGCACTGTGCCAGGCACAAAAGGCAATTCAGATTGCTCTGAGCATCCTGCACTAGCAGATTCTAACGATATAACAAACCCATTTTAACCGTAAGTGCCCTTTCATCCAACTGTTTAAATACTTCTCAAAAGCACATAAAATTATTTTACATCATTCTGACAAAATGGCTAGAATCAGGATTACATCCATTGTCCAGGAGGATGAATGAAGCCACATAAATGAATCCGTAAGCATTACTCACAATGCCAGACACTCCAGAGAGAACTGAAGACCAAAAGTTCATTGCTTTTCTTTCCATTTTCCCAACTGTTCAGATTTTAAAAGAAATTATCTCTCCCTACAAACTTAACTTGACTAAGAAATGCTGGACAAGAATGAGAGCATGGGATCCTCGTGCCTTGAATCCAGAGTGGAGGGAAAACACAATCCACATTGGCTCAAAACAACAGGATGAGGCCACAGATATACACCCCTATAATAAACCCTAATAAATATTATTCTTCTGTGGCAGAAATTCCAGGTTTGCTTAAAGCAGGGGAAGTATGGCCTGTTTGTAGTTGCAAAGGTGAAAGCCCAATTTCTCCTTGGGAACACTTCAGCCCTGCCCAGGTCTCCTTGCAGTGGTCTGCCAGACAGCTGGGGACAGACCCCGGATGGAGGACACGGTGTTCCAGGACAGCAGCTCTGTGCCAAGGGACAGCCTGCTCTGCCTGACGTCTGACTGGTGAACCAATTATTTTAGGAAGTGTACAATAGCAGGAAAATTGATTTTTTTTTCCTCAATATGGGCTTGTTGAGACCAAACATGAATCCCATTCTTAATTTGGAACGCAGATTTTTCTTAACATTTGCCTGTATTTTTTTTCTCCTACTAGTTCAGCAGTGCTTGTAGCTGGAGCCAACCAGCCTGAAAATGAAAATAGGCTAAACCTCAAGGGCTCACAGCTTTCTTGCAGCCAACACAGCCACTCCACGGTATTGACAAAGGATGGACAATCTGCTCAAGTCCTGCAGACTTCCCATAACCTCCTCAAGTCTTCCGACAATAAAAATATACATCATGAAGATCAGGTCATTGATAAAATGAAAACAAAAGCCTTTATGGTAGTTATGAATGAATGCAGCTTCTAAGAGGGGAGATAAATGAGTGACTCAGTGGAAAAATTTGTAGGCAATTCTCAGTAGACAAATTTGAGTTGACTAACTACAGGATATAACAGTAATGCATTCTTCAGTGAAATGGAAAAAAGGTCAGACACTGGTGTGAATTAGTCCAATTCTGAGTAAAACAACCATGCTCAATGTTAAACACCCCCAAAAACCAGGGAAGAGGTCAGATTTTGGCTTTGTACTTTTTTTTTCTGAATTTTGCAGAGTTAAATATAAAAAGACAAAACTTATTTCATGCTCGAGAAAAAAAAGAAAAAGTGCACGTAGGTGCCCAATCTCCTCCCTTCTTTGTTTGAAGGAGACCATCGTAATTTGCCAGGATGTGGCTGAATTCAAAGTATTGGAGTGTGAAAGGTAGATGATCTTGATGTATACAGTGAAGTTTCACAGGGGACACATTTCCAGGATATAAGTCAGACTAGCTGCCATCTCCAGCACAGTTTTGATCCCCCTGCATATACATTTTAAAGGAGGCATGAAATTCATTCACATACTGGGCTGCTTCAAGGAAATGTTTTTAAATGTGGTAACAGAGTGAAAGACAGAAAAATCTGTCATCTGTGCTTATATCAAGAAAGGTGTCAGCTCAAAATGGCAAAACCTAGGATGGGATAAAAAATGCAGAAAAGATAAAGATGCCAGTCTCTCCCTCTGAGCAGGTGATGGCTGAGGGAATATCCTATTTGATTCTACTCCATGGCCTTTTCCTTCCCCGAGAACTGAAGTGGTGTAATTAAACACCAGTAACTCCAAAGACCAGGACTTTTTAAGTTACATATTATCTAATTACTTACTTCTTTAGCCCTACCTGGGCTGCAGGTCTGAGTCAGACTTTATTCAGCAATCCTCCATCAGCTTTCTGTGCAGAGCCACTGCAGTCCAGCTCTTTGACAGGTTTGGGGTGTAATACATTTAATGAACAGTAGAAAAGAAAGTTGTCATTGACTCAAAACCCCTTCAAGAAAGTTGTTTTTCGAAGTCCAGATCTCTAGGGAACACCAGTTTCACTCAATCTCTTCCTAACTATAACTCTAATTTGAAGCACTAAACATTTGTTCTGGTAAACCACCCTGCTAAAAGATGACAGGAAATTCAATCCCTGCCAATGTCACTGGGGCAACACAATTATCAAGGCTCTGCCTTGACTTACACAAAGCTGAGCTTTCTGAAGGATACCAGTGGTGTTTAGTTTTCAATTCCCAGAGTCTATCACACCATCTTGATGCTCAAAGACCTTAATTCATCTTGCTGTCATATCTAGCCATCACCTACGAGGCGCTTTTCGAATGAGGTTCATCCTGCCTGCTAGCATAACGCAGTCATCATCTGTCCTGTCATCTGAAAAATATAAATGTTTCATGCTCCACTAATAAATCTGCTACAATATTTGCTGTTGCTTGTGCAGTCCAGGGCCCTGTTTCATGGAATATTTATAAATCACTTGCCTGATGATAATGTTCATTGCTAATTGTGAGCATCTTCCTGCCTCCCGCCCCAATGTGCAGGAAAAGAGAGGTGCTCCAGCATGGATGTGAGCCCTCTGTTTTCCCATTGCCTTTCCCACCACAGTGACGTGGAAGTGGGGAAACCTACCATGTGCATATAAAGGCAACATCAAAAACTTTTTTTCTTGATTTCACATTTAATGAAAGGAACTACAGGAGGAATATTGCAGAAGAAAACTGTATGCAATTGTTAATAACCACTAAAAGTTACACTTTATCACCCCCCACACACACACACCTTTCTTCCACTGGGTGCTGCCTTTAATTGATCCTAAAAAGCCAATTGTACCACCCTACATATTATCCTTTGTCCTCCGTATGTATTTTCTCTCCAAAAGCTCATGGTTTGATGGTTGGCAGGAAAAACAGGTAATCAGAAGTCACTGCTTACCAGAATAAGCTTGGGGTTCAAGTAAGTCATCTGCATGTTGGAAAGTAAAAGTACTGGGAAAGCGGGGACAGTGAAGGGATAGAACTATAGCTATTTATTTCATTTTGCATTTTTGCCAGACCTGGAAAAATGCCTTTTGCTCTGTAATTATGTCAAGTGGAGAGGTAGAATTTCCTTTCTCTTGGAGGTGGTGTTGAGAGAAGGGTGTGGGGAAACAGGACAGTCCATGAACAGACATCACCCATCTTTATGCGGCACCCAGTCACTTCAGCCACGATAGAGTTCTTCGGCCCTAATACCATAGTTGAAAATCTTTGATTTCTTCCCAGACAGCTTAGACCCAAAATGAGCAAGACAGGACAGGAAAAGGGAGTTTTCTCCCTGGATTACAAAAGGGGTGTTGGAGCTCTGTGTAGTCAACTTCTCATGCTCATTATTGCCTAGTATTGCATGAAATAATAACTTAGGCTGAGCTATGGCCTGAGCTCAAGGCAAACAAGGGCTGTGAGCAGCTCCCCATGGATGGACAAACCAGAAATTCTGCCCCCAGGGCTTTGGAGAAGTCTCTGCTGGTGCAAGCAGGTGGTACCTGGCATCCTCACTGTCATTTCCAAACTTCACCTCTTGTTGTCACAGAAATTGTCAGACCCCGATAACTTTAACATCCTCCACACTGGCTGAAATCTGGCTAAAGTCTGATTGCAATTGTGTAGCAGGGTCCATCAGGGAGGCAGGCACACACAATACAATGAACAGTTTCCTAGAGAGAACCAGATCAAAAGAGCATACAGCCATCAGGCCCTCCTTCCTTTTGAGCAAATCAATGCATCCCTTGGTAGAGCTGAGTATTGATTTGTTTTATGCAAACAATGGAGTTTGAAGTTTTAGATTTATGTTCCTTGCCCAAAGACAAGCTCATCTCTGAAAGAGCACGAGTTGGTGCACTGGCTAATGGCTCTTGCTCAAACCACTAATCATCCCAGTTCTTAAAGATTTTTAAGTCAACTATTGACTTATATTATTCTGCCTTGAAAGAAATGTTATAAATTGTACAACAAATTAGGGCCAAAAAGCCTAATCAGGAATGGTCTCACACCTCCAAACCTTCCTATTAGGTGTTGCTTCTGTTTCCTATTATTCATTGTTTTGGGTAAAGAATGTTTATGAGGTATTAGGCTTTTTATTGGTTTCTCCTCCATTTTAATTTTCATTGTTGCACATTTGAGTGATAAAAGATCATGAACCCTTTTTCCCAAGTTATTTATTAACACTCATTATAAAGGGGAATTGAGAGGAAATGATGTGAAACTAAATGGCCCAGATTTTTTCTTCCAGGGGGACCTGCACTGGAATCTATTTTTCACCACCGACAGGCAGTACACAGCCAACACTCTCTCAGACATAAAGAAAATTCAGGCCCAAAAGTGACAAAAGACCACTGAATCCATCATTATTTTTCCACTTCACCTAGCTAACTCAAAAATCACTGGCTGCTCACTTCAAAATCAACACAGCTGCAAAATGACGCAAATACCATTAGCGACAAGATGACATTTCTTTCATTCATTTATTTATTTATTTTTAAAGAGAAAGTTTGGCACACTGCAAAATCAGGCTACAGGTGCAATGAACTGATGTTGCATCTCACGGGCTCTGGGATGGGGAGACACTGGTGGTGTAGAGGATGTTGCTGCACTGTTAGGAAAAGGTTAAACTGAGAAAAATATATTTACAAATATTCCATACTGAGGTGTTATTAATTCTTTATACTGGAATTTTTCTCTGATGAGTATGAGCCTTTGTTTTCCTCTTAGGAAATTTTTATAACTGTATAGTATAGAGATACGTATTTGCATCTCTCAAATTATCCATTGGCTATATGGTGGCTGTTTTAACAAGTAGGTAGTGAAATAGATAATATATACACATCTTAGAAAACCACAGACACACTCAGGAGTTGCTTGTCTGTGTTATGGGATCTTTTGTCTAAATATCCATGCATCTATATATTTACAGAAATTATTTTGCCATTGCATTTGCGACAGCTTTTGCTGTTACAGTCATGTAGAGCCATCGTTCCTAGGACCAGTTCTGTGATACATGGTCACACACCTGTACATGCTGAACTTGTTCTCAGTTTTACTTTAACCAGAATCAAGCCTGTAATGGCTGAAAATATTGTCATGAAGTGGAATTGTGTAATTTAAAAGCTGCATTTGACATGCCATTACCAGGAATTTGCTCTAGCTTTTAAAAACAAAGAAAACCTTCTGACTTCTCACTTTTCTAGCTTGCTAAATGCCCTAACTCAACCCAGACAAATTATGCTTGCCAAGAAGCTGAAGCAGTTCAAGTTGTTTGAAACAGCTTCAAATTAAGAAGCAGCAGCATTCCTGTTTCTTGAAACAAATGAAAGTGACATGAAGATTATGCAATTTGGCAAATGTGCTGAAAACATCTCTAAGCTTCTTCTGCAGAAATTATTTTGTGCCTGGCAAATTTCTGTGATTTTGCTGTCTTAGACTCCTATTCCTTGAGTGGTAAAGAATTTCTGATAATTCCCATTCAATGCTCTGCATCTTACCTCTGGCCAGAAGGCAAGAATTGAAGGCCACAAAACAATTGTTTCTGGCTATTAATGGGCTTGGTTATTATTATCTACAGTAATATAGCAATATAAAAGCATTAAAGTAACACTGAGGAAAATGTATAAGGAAAAGAAAGAGAAAGGAAGAAAGGATAAGATTAGAAAAGGTCTCACCACCTGTGAGACAAGACTTGGTTGTTGCAATTTCAATGTCTGTTGGTCAAAGTGGTGGTCACAGTCTTGTCAACCTGATGGAGAAAGTTCACAAAACACCAAACTTCTGTGGGGTTTATATTATTCTTAGGTTGGGTGGCAGAGTCTTGGGCATGCAAAGATTTCCAGGGAACCCACTGAACAATTTCCCTAGTAATAATCAGTCTCTTAATGATGGAAAATGATGGGAAAAAAACCCCAAAAACCAAACAGAAAAAGCCTGGTGAAACAGATGAAGTGTATGTATTGGGTTTTGAATTTATCCCATTCCCCATACATAGATTCCAACTGGGAGATGTCTGACCACTCTTATAATGACAGAACTGCTAGTACACCCCATGCTCAGTAGGAAATGGGGTGCTAGGGTTTCAGCTGCTGTCCCTCAGCTTCTTGAAGTGTCCATGCGGCACAGAACTGCCCTTGGCTTCAAAAGCGTCCTTTCTGATTTTACAAGGCCAGTGCCAGGTCACAATCCCACTGTCTGAGCAGCTGCATTGCATGTCAGTCTCACACATAAAATGGCAAAATCAAGCAGTCAGATGTCACATCTTGGCATTACAAAACCATTCATCATTATCAGCAAATGCAAATATGGGGACTTGAAAGGAGAGACAAGCCTGAAGCCTTTTTCTGAAAATCAAGAATATTCATTGGAAGACTCCTCCCCCCATAGCAAATTGCACCTTACTCAATATATTGACCTTGGATGGATAGATGAATCTCTTAGTGCTCTCATAAGCTTCATTTACATTTCAACAGGCATTAAACAATTAAACCATTTTGGGATACAACTCTTCACAATATTTATATGTCTCTCAGTGTCCTTCCACAGCAAAGTTCTAGGACTTCAAGAAAATAAATAAAATCGATGAGATGAGAAAAATCCACAGCATTTTTAAAAAAAATTCGCTCTAAGGTACAGTAAATACTTTTGGTTCAGCCTGAGCATAGCAGGGTCTTTGAATGCTGTGAAAAAGAGGCAGAGTGAGTAAAATATATTTTCAGGCTTCATGAAGGAAACAATCACAATAAAGCAAGAATTTTGTAAGTGATATTCTATAATTCTACACTGGTAACTTCAATTTACTAAAAAAGCTTACTTACTAGCATCTTATATGACTGCAGTGAGCCAAGTGATCAAGATCCACAAAGATGCAGACTCAGAACTGGCCTAGGCAGAGACATGCATGCTACATTTGTGAATGTGCACCCAAAAGGCAGAAGCACGGCCAGAAGATCAGAAGATACCTAGTGCCTGGGGATTTGATGCTGAACCTGTCACACGCATAGTCTCAAACACAAAAATATTTTCATACTTTCTCAACCCAGATGATACAAAACAGTGCTTTCACTTGATGTTCAGGGGTCAGTTCAGGCAGTCATAAAAGAAATGGTCCCCGGAATGCACTGCTTGTATCAGCAATCCTCTTTGGCATTAGGAAAGCAGCCTTGGAGATGATGTGTTGCCTGACTTTAATCCAATAACTCTATTGAATTTGTTGTTTGACCTTTTCTTTTCTTTGGATGGCATCATCCATGGAGTAGTATATCATCATCATCATCCTCACTGAAATGATGCATTTCACTAATAGATCATTAGAAAGAAAGCTCACTCTGAAGATCTACGAGTGCAATAGATCATGACGGAAAAGGGCGTACTGTTGATGTACTACCCAAAAGGTGGCAGAGTCCAACGAGGAGGAGCTCCAAGAGGAAATGTGTTTAATTGAGAGGGGATGACTTCACCACAATAAAAAGCCTTTAATACTTCCTTACTTTGCATTAATGAAATCAGTCACAGTGAATACTCAACACTTCTTGCTTCTCCCAGCACAAAAGGACCAAAAATTTAATTTCTTTTTTTCCATCCTGTTTCACATTCTGGTCCTTGTAAATTAACACATGGGAGCTGTGGCTCTCCATCAGTTCAGAGCTGGCTTTTAGGCTCAACCACGTCCTGCAGCAAGCAGGAGGGCACTGCCAGGGCAGGGAGCAATGCACAGCACAAATTCTTAGTGGGAAGGACAAGAAAATACAGTGGGTCAACACAGATGTCTACAATGAATTGTCCTACAAGAGAGTTACCTGTGAATGCCTGCATTGCAATTAATGCAGTGACCACATAGGTTCCTGCCCATGAACAATTCCCAAAGTCCTTGCTTTCTCTGAGTTTCCAGGTAAGCATCTCCTGCCTCTTCATCACCTAAAGATTTTAGCACATTTATAGGAGATTCAGAAGAGTTAGAATCCCTTCTAAGGCTGGAGTAATTTGTCTTTGCCTGTATACATTGCTTTTTTGCTTATCTTGATCTCATCTTTCTCACTAAGTCTCCAAAATCCACCTTCAATTTGACTAAGATCAATATTTTGGGCACAGTTTCCCAAAAAATGTTTCTGAATTGTTTCTGCCTTGCACGTTTCCAAATAACTATTTATATTTGGAAAGCTGTGACTTGGTGCAGGAAAATATCCAAAAGACATCTCCTCAAATTTGCCCTGCAAAACTGCTCCCGCGCCTGCTGAACCCATCTGCCTCTTTCAGCATTACACAAGGGCTTGGAAGCAAAAGGGCTTTGATGCCAGGACTAAAACCCTTCACAGTGGATGTGACAGTCTCCCCACTGTCATTATCTCTTTGCCTGCTTAATTATCTCCTCCCTGCTGGAGAGGGGCACCTGCAGTGCCGCGTGGGGACGGTGCTCAGACAGTGCCACTGCTCCAGCCCCTCGGCTGTTATCGGTAATTTTGCTCCACATCGTCAACAAGCGTATCAGAAAAGTAAAACACAGTTAATTGTGGTGCCAAATAGTAGCTTAGTGCTGAATTGCACAGCTCACAATGAGGTCACAATTACTGGGCGATCAGATAAGCTTTCACAGATGTATTATATAATCCATGAGCTTAATTCCTCCAGAGGTAGTGAGAAAATTACTGTTCATTAACAAAGTGGTTCTATTATCCAAAAACATATTTAAATCATCATTTTCTCCATTCTGGAAATAATGCCATTTCTTCTTCAAAGGATAAATATACTTTTAAGAAAAGCTTTGGCCGGAAACTACTGTCCCTAATAAATCTAATGACAGATTTTTAATGTGTCTTTTTTTTCCCATGAATAATAAAGACATGAAAATAATATTTTGAGCCCCATCAGTTTATATCTCATGAAGTAAAAAGGCAAGATATAGAGATTTGCACTGTTGTTCCATTCATGCTCACAAGGAAATTCTGCAGCTTTTTTCTGTGGCATGTCCCCTAGAAGCCTAGGCAGTCACTTAAGTAAAGGGCCAGGTTCAAGCACAAAGGGTCAAATGTATTTTTCTTTATCTCCAAACCTTTTAAAAATGATTTACTGCCTCACTGTATGGGCCATGAAAGAATAATGCTGTTTTCAACACTCAAACAAATGACATACTGGAACTGACATTTTTTTACATACATTTATGCATCTTGATGCAGCTGTCTCCCCTCTCCTGACTAAACTCCCTTGGAAACAAATGGGATTTTAACCTGAAAGTGACTGCAGGATGGGCCCCTCTTTTATGATTGTTGAAATATACCGACTCTCTAAAAATCCAGAATTACTTCACAGAAGTAGTGAAGACATCCAACTATTTCACCAATTTCAAGAAGTGCTAAATCATAGAAATGATTTCAGAATACATCTTTAGTTATCCTTAATGCTTTCTCATATCTCTCTCTGACTGAAATAATATAAAAATCCAATGAAGAATAATAATTGTCACATTTGATGTACATTTTTATTAACAGCACTATAAAAATTCAATTATGTAGCAAAGGGTGACAAAAAATTTCCTTTAAATTATGCAGTAAACAAAGCACTCAAAAAAAAGAATAATTTGCTCATGTCATATGTTAAAAATTTCTGCTCCATTGGCTGAGGTATTTAAACTTAATTCCCTCTTTGTGTTTGGAAGAAGATTTCCCCTTTCCTCTCCCCCTGGTCCCGTTGTGGGTTGGAACTAGATGATTTTTAAGGTCCCTTCCAACTTAAGCCTTTCTATGATTCTATGTTTATCCAAATGCTTTCCTGGGGAAGGTTTATTTAGCCAAAAATCTGTGCCTTCCAGACGTAGTATTTCCTCTGTCCACTCTGAAAATTCCCATGGCTGACATTCAACATGGAGGGAGAACATAGCTGTACAGATGGATTAATAAGAAAATCACGATCCAATAACTCCCACAAACTGTTTCTCCACTGATAAATTTAGTAGAAACCATTGGCCAAAGATAGTCTGCTAGCTGGTAGTTATCAGTAATGTCATTACTTAGGGGGATACCGAAATATTCCTCTGGACTGTGTTTAAGTGGTTCTGCCTCTGGCATACAGAGATGTGAAACCATTTTACCTTGCACAACAGGAGATGATCTAGCATAAAATGACCAATTTTTATGCTTATCATGCAGAACTAGATTGCTGCTATCTTCATTTGGATGCACAGCAGAGCACTAAGCAGTTCCCTTCCTCATCTTGCCAAACCGGGGCTCCACCACACAGAAAAGGAAGGTGCTGATCTGAATTCCTCCATGTCCCTGTAAGTGAATAAATAAACGAAAAGGGAAAGGTGGAGATAAACCTGGATTTTGCAATTCAAGTAGGAGAAGGAAATCTGCTATTCTGTCACTTTGTAGGCAGATTCTTTTAAATTTAATTTTTGTTTTTCACTTTCTCACAACAAAAGAAGCAACAGGAGGACCTGTGAGCTGAAGCCTGTGGTCACTGCTGGCCCCATCCCACAGCCAGGCAGTAGCACCCTACTTCCCCTTCCAAAGGAGGTAAACTTGTGAAACTCAGGTCCTGATTGATGACTGACATGCTTTTAGACACAAGTGTGAAATGGTCCGCTTTTCACTTCATGTATCTTTATCTAGCAAATGAACAAAACTGATTTCTGCAGGTTTCACCTCAGCCCTTGGGTTTTGAGGGAGGGGTGTTATTGCTCCAGGAGCCCCAACAGTGATGACATCAGTCTTCAACCTGCAGCTGATTTTGTCCCTCTCGCTGTCTTTGGTGGTGCCATCTGGTACCACTGTCCCCCGCATAGCACTGCCCCCTCCTGTGACAGGCTGCACCCACGCAATGCCTGGGCACACCCTGTGTGCACCCCTAAAAACACTTTAAAGTAGAGCTATGGTTTTATTTCTCTTAAAGTCTTGTCTGTGTACTCCAACAAAAAACCCTGAAGGGCTTGACACAGGATTGACCCTTAAGCTAGCAGCAGAAGGAGCTTTCATGGAGCCACTTTCCACCAACCTCTGTGTTTGTACGCAGAGACTCAGAGAAGACCCAGACTGCCAGCAGTTTCCCACCTCTCCGTGCCTGCCTTTCGGCCTTGCCTAACTTTGGATTGATCCTCCAGAATTTCCTCCTCCCGTACCTTTCACAGCCGTGCTTCCCTGGGGTGAGCTCCTGCTGCAGGCAGAGATGTTCGCCCAGATCCTGCTTCATCTGCGGGCCCCGGGCGTGCCGCGAGAAAATAATTAACACACATAACAAGGAAAGGGAGGGGAGGATA
Organism: Atrichornis clamosus; assembly: GCA_013400975.1. Classification (NCBI taxonomy): domain Eukaryota; kingdom Metazoa; phylum Chordata; class Aves; order Passeriformes; family Menuridae; genus Atrichornis; species Atrichornis clamosus. The sequence continues at coordinate 145,132 of WBMZ01008085.1, read as the reverse complement.
AATTATATGCAAATTTAGTCAAGGAGCTTCACAGAACTAATTAAATTGGATAGGGAAGCTGACAGTACAACAGCCACAGAGACTTTTCCCCCTCCCGCTCACTGGAAAAAGTCTTGCTTTGACAGGTTTAATATAGTCTGATGCAGAAAAGCTAGCTATAAGTTTGGGCGTTGGGCTTAAAAGTGACACTTACCATGGACAAAATTCATGTACAAGAAACTTATTTAATGTTTGTGTATGCAGAGATTACTTAAAACAGTTAAAAGCAGAAGGCACAAAACGTGCCTGTGTACCTCTATAAGGAAAAGCCAGTCATAGCTGGCAGCACAGATGGAAAAAAACTCTAATAGCCATGTAGGGAGGGCTGGAAAAACCCACTGGCAATTCTCTTTGTAAACTAAAAATGAGGGCAGAAGAAGAATAAATATTAAATATTCTGAGACACAAAAGGAAATTTCCCCACTCTCTCTAAGTTTCTGAAACTCACCAGCCAAGCCCAGTTTTAACACAGTAGCGGGGCAGAAGAGATCCCCTCCCAGACCCTGCTTTCACCCTGTGCCACCACATGTCCTGTCACAGCTCCACTCACAGGGGTCAGCCAGGGATTGGTGCATCCATGCACGGCTCCTCCAGTCTGGCTGCTTTGGGAATGAGTGTGCTTCAAGGATGCACCATGATCCTGCCACCAGGACCACTTTCTGGTGAAATACCTGCTCTTTGGAGATTTTTCAGAGCTGATTTGAGCCCTGGTTATGAATTTCATTAACTCCTGGAACCTGAGATGGTCTGCCCAGGTGCAAAACTTGGATTCTTGCGGGGATATGTGAGCTTTGGTGTAGGGTCAGAAGATATCTGTGGTGCCTGAAGGACCACTGCAAATCGACCTCTATTCCTCACCTGAAAAAATCAAGGCAGTGGCATTTTCTTTTCTTGTAGAAAAGCTGAGGAGAGGGTGTTAATAAAGATTACGAGGTGCTCAGAATCTGAAGCAGCAGGTGTCATAAAAACACCTTTAAAAGACTGATGTGTGACCTGCCTCTGGCATTGTGGCAGGGCCATGTGCAGCCAGGTTTTTAATGAAAGGGTCATTGCTGGGGGCTGAAGTTTTCTGCACAGGCTTTGAGCTGCACTCTGCTGAGGACGGAGTGGCATGGAGGTGGCTGACTGAGCTAGGGGCAGCAACTGATAACTGTATCAATTATTGCACGTGGGGAGTATGAAAAGGTCTCACCTGATAGATTGAAAGAAGAGCGAAGACTCACTGTAGAAGCTGCTATTTTCACTTTCCCAAGGCCTGTGAGTCTCTGACACAAAGACAACTTCCCTGCCCTTATGTCTGCCATGGGAATGTTTCCCTCTGTGGTTATTCTTGAAATTCCCAGGAATAAGTCAGACTCTCTCAGTCTTATCTGCTCACCTCACTTTTTCCCTTCACGTCCATCAGTATCCTGCAGCACTTTGGCTGCCTGCAGCCTAAGCCACAGATGCCCAGCCATGGCTCTTTGGCTTGTGCCATACAGGGAGCCAAGGACAGCTTTTTGAACCCCCACCTTTCTGAACTTCACACAGTAATTTTCAGAACTCTATATCCTAGAAGAAATGGGAAGGTCTTTGGGGTCGATCTTTGTGTTATGTGACGTGAGACCTGTCACTTTGCCTTGGAGTTCCTCAGTTTCCCTGACAGAAAGGTGGAAAGAATAATCAGAGAACTCCTCTACATGACCAGTGAGTGCCTTCTACACTCGTCCCTAAAACAGCACCATTCAACTCAGTACCTCTCCAGGGATAAACAAAACCAGCATTTTCACTTCTCAACCCAATAGCATTCTCACTGACACAGCAAGAGAAAGCAAGTTTGAAAATTTTAATTTTATTTTAGAAATGCTTGGCACCAAGCAGAAGTCAAAGAAAGAAAGATAAAGCTCTTTTTAGAGTAATCTCTCTTTTTTTCCCTTTCCTATCATCTTCTAATCAAGCCAGCATGAGATATCAAGCAATTACAATGCTATTTGCTCCCTGCTGGATACAACAATTAGCCTAAAATATCTAATGAAAGGAATTAAATTCTACATGTTTTATAGCAAATAGCTTTAATTTTAATTACAAATCCCAAATACATCATCTTCAATAACGATCAGCCCATCACATCTGCTAGGGGCTGATGAGGGTTTGCCTTTTGCACAGTTTGGACTGAAAACTAAACCAGACTCTCCCCACACAAGAGCCCTAGTGAAGAGAATGGAAATTAGGGTACAGCGAGGATCAGAGCCCACAAAATCCCTGTAGAATTTCCCAGAGACTTAGGCTGTTACTGAAAGCCTCTCCATCTGCAGCTGTGAGAAGCATCCTTACACATCAGATATTGCTTGGGGTTTGGGGATATAATTCATTGCTGAGTGTCTGTTACGGCTCCCCATTTGGAATCCATCCACATAGTCCATTACATCTGCAACTAAAGCTCATTTTAGCAATTGCATTATGCCAGGTACCTGTCCCTGAGCACAGGGCACCCCTTGGCAGCAGGCAGCAGTCCATTAAGAGCAGGTGAGGGCTCGGGGCAGCTCATCTCCCAGGCCTCCCACCTCTGCCTCGATGGGGAATTGTCGGTCGTGATAGGTGAGGAACCGCCCAGAGCCAAATGTTCGCTGCCACAGCTGTCTTTGAGCCCACCAGCCTCTGCTTGTGAGCACACGGCAGGGATCACAAACTGTCTCTAGACCCACGCTGATGACTTTGGATTCCCTATCCCAGCAAAGGAAGAAAGTCTCTGATGGGCCTTGCTCTGTAATCCAGTTTTGCTTTTGTTCTGACGTCTCTGCAGGCAGTTTTATCACCCGGTAGTGATTGGCAGTAATTGACAAACAACCCCTGACCCTTCTGAAGACAATATCATACTTTCCTAAGTAACTCACACACTTGTGAATGTTTTACCTGAGAACACTTTGCAACAATGGTAAAGTTTTCTCTTCAAAGTTGTCTTTTTCTTCTTTGAGCACAGAAACGATTAAAAAGAAAGTAAAATGTGTATCTCTGTGGCTGAAAATCAGGCTGTGTTTTTGCAATGAGATCTATGTAAATGCTCTATTGCTTTTTCTGGTTTTGTATTTTTATTTCAATATACTTTAATGAAATAACTTAGTAGAAATAAACCCTGTGTGGGTCAGCGCAAATATGATTTTTTTTATTTTTATCACTTTGAATATAAGCATCACAGAAAGACTGAGATGTTATTGCTGGGGGAGATTCACCAGTTCCCTCCAACTTTCCTGTTCTGTGTTTGTTAAATCCCAGAGAGTGATACTACAGTGGAAAATGCCCAAAGCTAATACCTCCTGCCTGACAGCTGCAGAGAGACCAATCCCTGGAGGGGGCTTGTGGCTCTGCCCCATCCTGCAGACATTCCTGGCTCTCACGGGCATCGCTGAGCAGACCTCTGACCCTTGATGGCTGTGAAAGACAGAGTACTTCTGCTAGTTCTTAAAGACCCTGTAATATACTGGGAGATCACTCCATGTTCATGGCATTGTAGCTGACCTTCATTTTCATGTTATGATATCTCTTATTCCCACGGGCCTCCTAACCGCTTGCAAGGGCTACAATTTATACCTGTCAGTTACTCACAGCCACCCCTGAGAGAACTGCTGTTGCACAGGCTTGCATTTTCAATTCCATTTGTTGCTCAGAAGCAGAAGGAAATAAGAAATAAAGATGAATCCTGGTTTCTGTGCATTCCAACAACACGGTCACCCACAGAACACCACCAAATTTCCCCTGCTGCACCAGTGGGTTTTGCCTCTGTGGCTGTGGGGCTGCCTGACCACACACAGATCTCAGACAGTGCTGCCATCCCAGAGACAGGCAACAGTAATCCATCATCCCTAATCTTTGTGCTGCACATCCACACTCCATCCACACTGATTTGTCTCCCCCAGCAGCCCGGCATAACTAATAACACCAGCATTTATAACAGCGGTATCGTGCTGTGTACCCCATCTCACTCCATAATTCATACGCGGTGATTTATTTGCTGTGGACACAACTAGAAAACATATTTGTTGCTTCCCTCCCCTCCTACATGCAGAGTAACATCACTGAGGGATGTGGATGCAGTGCAGAGGTACCCAAGGTGGGGAAGCATCCCCACAGCTCAGCCCAGGCAGGCTCGGCTCAGGGTCAGGTGCCAGGCAGCTGTTTGGTATCACGTTGCAGCAAACGGGCTCTGCTGGGATTTAGCATCTTCTCTCTACTTTCTGGGCAAATTCTGGACTGATCTGGAACTTCACAGAGCAGTGATCTGCTGGCTGGGATGACAGACTTTCAGAAGAACCAAAACGTCACACAATGATGTGTCAGAAGGAGCTTCAGGAGATCCTCTGGAGAGGACTGTTGTTGAAAAGAGGTTCACAAGTCTCTGAAAATCCTTCACAACGTATTTGCTCTGCCCATGTTTTAACCTCTTCTGCAAAAGAGACTCCACAGTCCTCAACAGCCCCTTGCAGTGTTTTGCCCTCCCTTCACTTAACACAGATCCTTTCTCATTCCTTCTGGTGATGTATAGTGGCCATGGGCAAGAGCAGGCCACTGTTAGGTATATACCATGATTATATATAGTAATATGCATATTTCATTGAGTGAAATATTTAAAAAAATTTTATAAATAAATTTCTCCTCTTTTCTAAGCTTTCTTTTGTCCTGTCTGCTTCCCCATTCCCCTGGTGGGTCTATATTTACAGGTTTCAGTGTGCTGGGAAACATTATCCAGCACCTCATCCCATCCCTCTGTCCTACACTTAGAGGCACACACACACAATTTTAAAATCTGGATCTCACTCTAATACAGAAAGTACCAGAAATTCTCTTAAGTGGAATATTCCTTTCAGGAACAATCCAGTTCACAGGAATGTCCCGGAACAGCACACACACAACACACTGCCTGTGTGCTGTAATTTGCTCCCCAAGTTGCTCTGCTTTGACCATTTATATCAGCACTGTCTGAGCATGGAGCAGGGAGTGGTTTACCCATCATCACCAGAAACACCTGTCTTGGGGGTCTGGGATGTTTAGATTTCTAATGATATAACTGTCTCCAGCAAGCTCTGGAGGTTTGCTGGCTCTCAGCCCTTAAGGTTAGGACAGTGATGTATGGAAACTCTATCCCTCAAGAAGTAAAGGTTTTTAACAATTATTCCATCATCCAACACATATAGGTAGTGACTAGGTCAATGTAGGGTTACTGATATTGAAGTGGGTAAAAAAAGAAAGAACCAGTAAAAATATTCTACAATTCTAAAGGAAAAAATTCCAAAATATTGTATTTACTCACTAGGGTGTCTTCAAGTGTGATTTTGACCATCTCAGAAATGAGCAGGAGTTTTATATTGTGATTTTCATGGTGATGTCTAAGCAAAAGAAAAAAATTTTCCCAGAAGCAATTGCACTGCCTCCTGTATAACTTTTTTCAATAGAGCAGATAAAAAAGATGAATTTTTAAAGCAAGGATTTTTTAAAACACTCATTTTCATACCTTTTTTTAATAAAAAAATAATAATTTAAACAGTTTGACAGACTTTCTCTTTGAACTCTGTTTCTCTATCAAGCTCTACTGATATGTGTTCATGGCAAGATGCTAGTCCCATTTCCCAACCCTCTCCTGGTTTTTATGGTTGGATTATAAATTCTTGAGAGAAGGATTTTCTCTCAGTGTGGGAACTCCCAGAGGCAGGGACTTTCTGGCTGTCTGTGCACTGCCTAGCACAATAATATACTACTCTGACAGAGTCCAGCTATGTGCTAGGCCTTGTAACAATCATGAGAAGAGAAATATAATTCCACTCTATGGACTTAGTGTGGACCATTTAAAATTTGCTTGTATTTGGTTTGGAATATAACCCCTGGATTGTAAAAGGGAACAGAAAACTTCAAATAACTGCCCTGAACCTACTGACTTTGGCAAGGTGGTCAGTGGAAAAATGTCCATATCTTCATTCAGGGAGATGAGAAATCTCCTGAGGCATCTGGCCACCAAGAAGCCAAGAGTGGAAAAGTGTTTGGCAGCTGGGTCCAGTGAAATGCAGCCTGTGTCCTGTTTGAAGTTTATCCAAATTAAAGCATTGATGATGATTGCTTCAGCAAATGAGTGAATGTCAGGAAATAAAGGTGTTTCTGACAATGTATATATGGAAAAGCTCCCTCTTCCTGGTATTTCATGGAAATACACTGGGAGGATAGAGAGGATATTGTTGTCACCTGATGCTGTTGCATAAAATCTTCACTAAAATATTCACACAACCTTAAGAAGGTCTTGAAGGTTAGTGTGTTTCAGCCTGTGCCATCGTTTTGAACTAAGTTTTGAGGTTTCTCTGAGTTTCACCTCAGTTTTTTGTATCCCCACCTGCACACCTAGAGAGAGAAGATAAGCACCTTTTCCCTCTCCTTCTATACAACATGGCAATGTCAAACCAACTTGTGCATCCCTGCAAAATGGGCAGTTGCTGCAGGCATGATGCCTGCATGTAACTATTGTCCAGGAATAGTTTTTATATATCTCTTTTTATGCGACCTTGATAAATGTGGCCTGCTTAATATGGCTAAGATGAATGAGGCAATAATTTCTGGACAAGACACCAGACAGGCAGTCTGGTTTGATTTACAAGGCTATGTTAATAAATACCAGTGGCATGTTTTGTTCTTCAGGTTGCTGGATGCGAGTCTCTTGCTTCTGGGCTGTTGTCAGTGCGAGGCTGTGAATTCACCTGCTGCTGCTGAGTTATGAGAGGGGAAGTTCTGCAGGGCTGGAAGGAAAACAAGGTGAGAGGGCAGTTACCTGAGCCATGCTGCAGATGCAGTTTTTGTCACGTGATGTAGGTGCTGCAGAAAGGCACCAGAAAGTTACAGGGACTTCACCGTGTCTCCAAGAAAGTTAATATTCAAATACCCAGTGTCTCAGCACTGCAACATTTCTTCTGCATGTTGTATTTTTCTCTTTTCTGAGGGGCAGTTTGTGTTGGTGTGGAAATGGCTGGATTTTAGAGTTATGGCCAGCAGAGTTCAAGTTCTCCACAAACTTGCCCCCAGTGTGAAGTACCAGGTGCAGTGACTCCAAGGGCTTGTGACACTCAAAGGGAGCTGAGTGTCTGGTTGTGTCCAGCACAACCACCAGAAGCAAAAGAGGACTGGTCTCATGTCAATAAGGGAGACCTCTGAGCAGGGAGAAACTCTGCACCTAAATTAACAAACTACGTCAGGTGCCAAAGTAGGATGACATCAGCATCTGTCCTCTTACACAACTGAGAATGTGGCTCCTGAGACCCCAAGGAGGACCTCCATGTTTTCAGAACCCAAATTCTAATAGTTATCCTAGTTTTATTCCTTCAGCCCCCTTTTAGTGCTTGTAGGCCTTTAGTGGAGCTTATCAGTCAATGCTACTGTATGTTCTTAAAATATAAGTAAATTAATATTGGGTTAGACAAGACGTGGTGGAAATGTGTGTAATGAGAAATACAACCAGATTCCAATCATGCCAAATATTAGAGAAGGATCACCGAATTGCAAAAGAAAAAACATACAAAGCAAAATAGAACAAACAAACAAAAAAACACCCCAAAACAAAACACACAAAAAACCCTCCACCAAGCGTAATTTAATTGACTTGTCATTATTTTTAGTCCCGGAATTTTTACATTATACACCAGTCACAAATTTTAAACTTTGAACTTGGGTCATAAAACTGCATTTTGGGAGTGGTGGGAGAGAGTAACATGAGAGAACAGGCAGTGAGTGTGACTCTCCTCCTAACCTGTTCTCCTTGCACGTGGCATCTGTAAAACATTGCTACACAACTGCTGGCACATGTCATACAGAGTCAAAACTACAGGAATAGAACTAAAATGTCTGAAGGCCAGAGGCACATCAGAATTCCTGTGGCATCATTGCACCAGTTCATAATTCACAGAGAAAAACACAGACTGATTTTATTTCTGTGTGATCTCTGTAGCTGCACTTTGCACCTTTTTTAAGCTACAACCGTATTTCCTTTCAGCCCTTCAAAATCTTTTCATGGCCTCCATTTCTGTATCATTGATGTGCAATGGGTGTTAGTGCCATTTATTGGAAACATCAACCTTTCACTCCTTTCACTCCTACTTCAGTAAAGCTAACTGGGAATGGGAGATCATGAATCTTGTTTTGGTCATAAAAACAAGAAGTTAAAGAGGGTGCTGAGCCACCTGGAATTTGTGGTTTTCTGCTCACAGGTGCTTCTCCCTTGTGGCTGGCAAAAGAGGATATTGTTTATATAGCCTTTGACATAGTAAGTGTGGATTTATCTCGGGGAAGAAAAAATGCATCCAAGTGGCAGAAAATTACACACCTCTACCACTCTGTCAATGAATGGCAGCTTGTCCAAGATGTCCACCTTGCCTCTGGCTTTAGCTGAGGCTCAGATTGTCGCAACAACCCCATCACTCTGTTATTGGACCTGATGTGGAGCATTTCTACCTTTGCATTTCTAAAGGAATTGCATGTAGGCTGAATTTGTAGAGCTTAAGCCTGGAAAGGGCTGTCAAAACCTGTCACTCTATTCCTGGCCTCACCCCCGTTTATTTTCCACCAGCTGTTACACACACTCAGGGATTTATCTGCAGCTCTTCAGCTGTGGTAGACATCCCAGCCTGGAGTTTTCTGGCTCTCAGCTTTGTATGGCTCAGGAAAGCAAAGCAGTCCCGCAAGGCGGAGTGTAAGGAAATCCTTTCATGAATTATTGCCTGTTAATAGAAGGAATTGGGACAAGGGCCAAAGAAACTTACTTGTCACCTGAAGTGGCAGAGGGGATGTCCTGGGCATGAACATTGCCTTTTTTTTTCTGAATCTCCAGACTGTAGAATAACTATCATCATTTTAAAATAAATATGTTTATTCTCAACCTTTGCAACTGAATCAAATGTATGACATACATCAGGATTTTTTTTTTTTTGCATCCTGAAAAAGAATCCACAGGTTCAGTCCAGGCAAAATCTCTGCCATTACAATCAAAATTGCTCACAGGCAGAACCTCAGCTGGACCGCACTGAAATGGGACATATTGGGAACTCTGTTCTTCTCCCAGCTGGCACAGCAGAGAGGGACTCAATTCTGACAAAAGTGCCCGTACCTAAGGTAATAGGTGGGCCTCAAACTCACAGCAAACACAGTTTAGTTCCATTTAAGGGCTAAAATTCTCTGTGGCCTTCAGGAGTCTGAAGTGTTATGAGCACGTGTGGGATCAATGCTGGCATATTTTCACTTTCTCAGACAGGAGTGACAGTAACTCAGTGACAGTGAAGGAGTCAGTGAGACTGAGATGGTGAAGGGCAATGCCATGGTGAGAACAGTCTGCAAAGATGCCTGTTTACTTCAGTTTGCCAAGCACAATTTGTCAAGGCAATTGCTCATCTCAGCCACAAAACAGAGCAAAGTTGTCAAGACTGTGATATCCATGTTTCTCCATGAAAATATGCCAGTTGCCAAAATTTATTCTCCTTTCCTTTTTCTTCTTCCCTCTTCTCTCCCTCTCTGCCCTCTCTCCCTCTCTACATACTCAGGTATGTAATGACCTAAGTGCACCTTAACAACATCCTGTGCACCAGCAGATCCCCACCAAAAATCTCTGTGCAAACTCCTAGAGAGGGCAAGCACAAAGTAATTCAGCTTGTTTCAGCATCCACAGTGTATTGCAAAGAGGGGTTTCTCAGCTTAAGTGCACACTGGAAATCAATTTCTTCTCGTTTTTTTTCCAAACCTGCTGATCTCACCACTGCTCCCCAGCTCCCCAGGTGGGAGACGCAAAGAGCAGCTCCTCCCTAGTTGCCCTGTGCATGCCATTTCTCACTTTGTAGTCTCTAATTATATCCTACCTCGACCAAACCTTCTCTGAACCGGAACATCCCAGTCTGTGTAGCCATTCCTTCTGTGGGAGCCACCACGTGTCTGGATATTTGTGCTGCCTTTTTCCAGCCCTTCTCTCTCCTTTCAGAGATGAGCAGGGCCAAGCTGCACATAATGCTCAGCATGTGGATGCACATCATTAGATTCTCTTTTCTTCCTAAGAATTTCTAGCTGGTAGTTTCCTTATTTGACTCTGATGATTGTACGGCAGCACTTGCGGAGAGCTGAGATGTTGGGGTGAGCAGGACAACAAAGAACCTTGGCACTGCCAGCAGGCATGTGAGCCCCGGCACTGATGGTGGCAGACAGAAATAATTCCATGAAACTAGGGGAGCTAAACTGACTTTCAGTCAGAACATAGTTAGCAAAGAAGCCACCAGGCAGGAAAACAAACTGACCAGGGCTTGACTGGAATATGGGATCAAGCGGCAACAAGAAATTGGTAGGGAGTTGCAAACCTATCAGAAGAAAGGTAAGAATCCTTCAAAGCCAAGAACAAAGCAGGGTCTGTCGGAAGCACAGCGATGAGTTAATTGAAGCGTCTCTCTTCGTTCTTCTCTTCTTTGGCTGTGGGAGCACCTGCTATCACTTAAAGGCAGCTCTCACTGTCACTTTCTCCTTTGGTTCACATGCACTTGTTCATCCTTTGAGCTTTAATCTTTTGCTATTGATTTCTACACTGTTAGCTGAAATATTGTCCTGCTCTTTGAGAAAGGCAATCGCCCAGACCACAGTATTGCAAATAATATGTACTTTGGAAAACAATGATTGAATTCCCGTATTACCCGCTGAAGCAAAAAAACTCTACCCTGCCTAAAAGAAAATGCTCTGCAGAGATAAGATCATAGAAATTCATCAAACTGGCTTCAGGGGTTTTGTGTGTGTGCGAACAAAAAAACACCCCTATACATCAGGATTTTTTTTTGTTTGTTTGTTTTTTTTGTTTTTTTTTTTTTTTTTTTTTTTAATTTGCACCACCCTGGAGAGATGCTGAGATTAAAATGCATTATCCTTAGATACGGGATCTAACCAATGCAGTGAGTCCTGTCACTCAGAATTTAAACTATAATTCGCTCTCTGGAAATTGCAGATCCACCCTGAGATAAATTTCAGCTAGAGTGCAAAAGAGCCAGCCAGAGTTTTACATGCATATTTAGTTTGTATCTATGTATATACAAATCTTCTGATAAACTGCCATAAATCTGCTACCATATGCTTCAATGATTCAAAGGAGAACGGTGTGAACATAAGGGGTTTTGTTCCTCCCTCAAAATGTCACATGAAAAATAAAATGTGTACATGACTTATCTGTTGATCTGTAGAACTTTAAAGGCCATTGGTTTATTTTATTATTATTATTTCACTAAAACATGGCACATTTGACAGCAGAAGCTACTGTTAAACATGACTGCCTCAGATTAGATATCTAAATATATAGCTAAAGATACTTCAGTAAAGTCAGGCCCAGCTTTTTGGATAAGTGTTCCCTTTTTTGGAGAGACATCTGTACTGTCAGTTTAGTGTTCTTCAGAGTTCTGTGTTGGGATATGTAGGGTTCCCTTGCTCTGATGTGCACCAGCTGCTTTTCCTGGTGAGGATACCCCAGCACAACTTTGGAAGTTTCTGTTGAAATCATAGAAAATCAGCTTGAATTAGCAGATCAGGTTCCAGGGAGGAAGATCCACCCAAAGGGTTTCCAAGAGTGGCATAGGCAATATGGCATTAGTAGCAGAAGAAGTGAAATAAGTGAGCTCAGTCTCTTCCACAAGCCCCTTGTTTGCCAGACAGAGGCAGTTTTTGCCTGTACACATTGTGCCCTGAAGGCACCATCACCAGGAAATCAGTCTGGGTTCAACTTCCAGCTGGTCAGGCAATCACTGCTCCATCCAACTCCCGGATTTCATGTGAAGAATTGAGTAGAGAGGACGCACAGCCCAGGCTCCAGCAGCATCTCTTTCTTGTGTTTCCTCCCTTGGATATTGTTCCTCGGTTGCAGGTCACCAGGCTCTTTGGCTATTTGATCTTGCTTGAATTTATCAGAAGCAGTTCCTGTTTTGGTAGGATTTCCCTCTTCCCCATGCCACTTCCTGGCTTTTCTTTTGTAATTATGTAGTAGAAGTAGCTCTGAAAACTTTCTACAAGGGTATTACATCCATTACAACAGCAATTCCATTTTAGTAGCAATTCACATGTAATGGAAAGACATATTAAATTGGAGGTGATGTTACAATAAAAATCATACCATTATAAAAACAATATAGCATTAAAACCATTATTATAACAGAAATATTTTAATAAAGGCACTAAATAAACCAAACAAAAGAGAACCAGGGATGAAACAGGGACAATAAGAGTTTTTTATTGCCACACTGATTTTGCTTTGTTTTAATGTATTGATGGAATATTTCATTGCAACAGCTCCATAATTTTATCATAAATGTAAGCCATAAAGCATGCTTCTTGCAGGTAGAGTAATTATTTAATTTCCTTTCCGATGCTAAGAAAGGGCATGTGCAGTACATGGAAGCAGCAGAATGAATTATGGACTGGAAGGAAATCCCTTCCTGCTATGCAGGAGGCTGTATTTCCCGCATTTCCTTTGCCAGAGGAGATGGAGCAGGAACTGGGAGAGCTGGTCCACAAGAACCTGGTTGGGAGAGTGTGTGGCATGAAGAAAACTGATGGCAGCATTGCCAGGAGTCCCCAGAGTGCACCAAAAAAATAAGTGTGGGTAAAAAAATCCCTTCTGGGGAGAAGTAAATGATTGGTAAAAAGTCTGCTCAGTTCTGCAAACACAGAGTGATAAAATGCTGTGCTGTGTTAAACAGCTGCGACTTTGCCTTCTTCTTTGGGAGTAAAGACCACCTCCTTTGGTACAGAAAAGTGTAGAGAAAACTCCTGGTTTGAGATTTGCACACATAACTTCTGTCCAGAATGAAGTTTAAGAGAGATAGGGGATGGAGGGGGGAGAGAAGACTTTTTAAATTGTTTTCAAAAGCTTACCAACAGTTTATTTTGAAATTTTGTAAATGCAATTGAACCAGAGAGTACAAGTGGTGAGTTTTATACCTGAATTTTGGGGCCCTGCTCCTGGGAATCCAAGCAAAATAGGTCTCTGGGAATTTGAGCTTGAAGGAAACTTTTCTGGCTCCATGGTAGCTTCTAAAATGTTGGGAGCCCAAACTCCCATATCCCTAGCTGGACTCTTATTGCCCTTATCAACTATTTTATACTTTTCCACACAACTTCCACAGATTCCGTTACCTCACTGCTAAGTTGGGGTGAATGAAAACTTTAGGATATGGAAAATCATGCAAGTCATGTGTTCACATATAGTGTTTTTCAGCTCTTAGTAATGAGTTTTTCTTTATTTATTTAATAAACCATGGAAATATAAGCAATTACCAACGTGTCTAACTGTGGGGATGGCAGCCCTTGTGATAAGCTTTGTTTTTAATGAACTTCATTCCACCTCAGCCCATAAATTTTTTTCTTCAGAATATTTTGTAGAAAATACTAGTCCTTTAAAAGCCTGGAAAGCCTAAGAAGCCACTGAAAACCGTAATTGAAATGCAAATGGAAAGCCCCTGGCACATCAAATCAATTTTTCTCTTAATAAGGGACGGAAATAGAATGTGACACAGAAAAGTCCTGATGTCCTACATAAAGACAGAGCTTTCTAAGTGGTCTGGTGCAAAACAGAAATTCCTGTTTGCTGTAGTCACACTTTAAAATCGCTCCACTATCGAGTGATAAGATGATACAATTAAGAGACTGCTGTTTGGTTACACAAGCCATTTTCTTCAAGGTGCAAATCTCCCTTAAAACCGTAAACCAAGCATTTCCAAGCTCATGTCTGCAGTGTCTGGCTTCACTGTATTTACAGCTCTTCCAAACAAATTCCCTGCGGGGTAAGTGTCAGCTCTGTGTCTCATTGCCCTGGTTTTGCCCTGGTATTGGGATACCTGGACCAGAGATAACCTCACTGTGGCTGGACTCATTAGCAATGATCGTGTTTCAGTGTTTGATCCAAAGATCACGGAAGTTAATGGAAAGATTCACCTTGACTCCTGTCCATAATTAGGGTGGAGGAGAGCAGAGAGGATTGACTTTTTAGGAACTGAATGATTCATGTAATCAATAAATAGATAGAGTTAGCATAGTCAAACCAGGTATTCTCCTGAAAAGTTTCAAAGGAAACTTAACTTTCTGTCCAAACCGTCTATGGATAGAAAGTTTTGAACCAGAAACAGGGTTTTTTTAATGTTTTATTTGCTTTTCAAAAACCATTCTGTCTAGTTTTTTTCGAACTAACCTGACTTAAACTGATATACTATAATATCATTTAGAGCACAAACACGAACTCAGGCAGTGATATAGATTTTCTGATGCCTCCAATCAGCATGTAGATGATTCAATTCCTGAAAAATAAGAAAACAATCATTTAACAAACAAAGAAATATGTTTTGATTAGAAAGTGCTTTCTGCTGGATCAATGTAAGAATCAGGGGGTTGTGAGGGTAAGAGTCCTGGCAAGAAGGATTGTGTGTGGTCAGAGCAGGGTCAGGGGAACCATTGTGATATTTGAAATCTGTCATGAGGTCAGCCCAGCAAAGCCTTTCCAATTTCTGTCCCCTGCCCCTAATTCTGCTCAGGTCAGATGTGGTGCTCATCCCCCTTGTGCCCCAATGGCCCCTCTGCCTGAGGTGAAAAGCATCTTCTCTCAGCTCTTGATCAAAACTCACCATGAGTGGCAGGAAGGAGGCAGTGCTGTGATGCACTTCACGCATGTTTATGCCTGGAAAAGAATAAAAGCTCCATACAGGGCCATTTAAGATGCTGGGAGCTGGCTGGTGTGTCTGACCTTGATGTACAAAATGCCATCTTCACTTTTCCATTTTCCTCCCTTAGCAGAGAATAATTACATTAGTGGGAGATTTCAATCCAAGAGCAACCTGCTCCACTGACACGAACAGGAATATTCTGGTGATTGATTTCCGTGTGATTTTAGATCACACTCGGGAGTGCTAATCCTGCATGAAGCTGGAGCACTGTCCACTGTGATTAACTCAGGTTACACTTCCCATGAGGACTCTGGGAAGCTCCACAACTTCTAGGACATCAGCCTCAGAAAGGGGTGCAAGGTGTTGCAAAGGAAAGTGTGACAACACTTCCTGGCCGGCCCAGGAAAACACACTGACACGGATTTTCAGATTTCTGTGCGTATTGCTGGTGTGTATTCTTTTGATCCTCACTAGGACAAAGGGTAATGGCTTTTAAACTGATAGAGGGCAGGTTCAGACTAGATATTAGGAAGAAATTGTTTACTCAGGGTGATGAGGCACTGGAACAGATTGCCCAGAGAAGCTGTGGAAGCCCCATCCCTGGAAGTGTTCCAAGGTCAGGCTGGATGGGGCTTTGAAGAACTTGGTGCAGTGCAAGGTGCCCATGCCCAGGGTGAGGGGGGTTGGAACTGGGTGATCCTTAAGGTCCCTTCCATTCCAAGCATTCTATGACTCCATGATCAACAAAAGCTGAAATCCTGGCTGTTGTCCGGAATCCAGCAAGATGAGGCAAAGCTAAGACATCTGCTTTTATCCACGGGTGATTGTGCCTTTCCTCACTGCACAGACATGTTTTAACTCTGTCATTTGCTTCACTCCCCAAACAGCACAGAAAAAACGTTTATTTGTCTTGCATCATACTGATTTGTCAATTATAAGGTTTAGCTGCTATATGACATTAATTTGTATAAATTGTGTAAAAAGGTTGTGCAGGAGAAAAGGAGAAAGAAGGGAATGAAAATGCCATTGTTTCAATTCTGCTGCATTTTCGGTATGAGCAGTATTTTACCTGGTAAATGACTGTCTATTATGAACTGTGCTGCATAAGTTTTTCCCCTCCTAGTACCCGTTCAACAAATTAAATACCTTGCTGTGGGTTAAATGCAATGTCAGAGCATGCTGTCTCTCAAGAGAAATGTATAAATGGGCAGTTATTTCACAGGAAAAAAATGATGCACGATGCCAGGCCATTAGGGAAATACCAGCAAAAGTTATATGGTATAAAAAATATAGGAGCTGGGTTTGCAAGCCAGTGTTCAATCACTGTAGCCTTGAACAGCAGGTTAAAGTCAGGGAGGGCAGTAAATCCAACTATGAATCTTTAACCAGTAGAGCCAGAAGCATGGATCTTGTGCCAAAAAAATAACTTAAAGGTGAGGAAATTCATTTCCAAAGCCTATTCAAAGATAAATAGGAAAAAAAATTACTACATGTAGAGGTTCCAGCCCTCATAGGTTGACAGCCATGGGTGTGGCTCTGAACAGGCTCTGGGATCTGTGGGTGTGAGAGAGGACCCAGGCACAGTTCGGAGCATGCTGGCCATCATTCAGCACCTCCTGGCATGGCTCTGACTTCACACATCTGCAAGATCCTGGGCAGGCAGTCCAGGGGAGAGAAATTTTTGAAAGAGTAAATCGCTTCCATTCCCAAATCAATGCTTAGCTGAAACATGTGGAAAAGCAACATAAAAGATTCTTCCTCTGTGACTAAAACCTCTAAATAGAGAAAAAGAAGTACACAGGAAAAAAGAAGAGTAAGGCAAAATTTAGCCCATTAGAATAGCTGACCCACATGTATTCCTGAGCCCTTTGCTGCAGGCAAAGCTTTAAGTTTTCTCTGCTTTTGGTGAGGACTTGAACCTTCCCGTCATATACAGCACAACACTGCTGAGTTTTGTTTAAAAAAAGACCATTAATCTTGGCTGATCTTAAATTTCAGAACAAAAGTCCACCTTTGCTCCCACTCACAACTCACTTGCTCCTGCAGGGTGATGTACAGTTCGGGGATCAATACAGGAGGGGCATAGAATTGTATTTCCCATAAAGAGCAAATGTAAAAATAAACACAGAAGAAAAGGAGCCGGGTAGATGCTTTCCTATCACTGGATTATGTATTTACCCCACAGACACCCCGGAAGGCCAACCTGCCCAGGTTCCCTGCTCAGAGCCCAGTCAGTGAGAGCAGGTTGCTCAGGGCCATCTACAGTCATGTTTTCCAAATCTCCAAGGATGGAGACTCTGGAACCTCTGTGTTCCAAAGTTTGACCACCCTCTTAGGAGCACAATCCTCAAAATTACCTCCTGAATCACCACATCTGGCTCCTACCTCATCTAAGATCCTTTAACAACCAGTACAAACCCAGTTTGGCTTTGTACAGCTCTATTTTTATTACCAAGACATTCCACATTTTCTGATGGCAAGAAATCCTCTTGCTATTTCCAAGTAGAGCATATTCTTATCCCTGTAGTCTTATTTTCTCCTGTACCAGCACTTCTGCTAGTTCCTCCCAGATGAGGATAATTTACACAATCCTTGACCATAAAGGTCTAAAGTTTTTGCTTGTAATTATTTCAACATTTTTGCAAGTCTACTTTGGTACAAGTGTTGGTTGGTGTTTTTCTTCAATTTTCTTTTTTTTATGAAATATTTCCCTTTTGCCCCCAGCAGCTATAACTCTGCTGGAACTACTTTGCAGTAAGTCTGAATACAGGTGTTAAGTATGAATGAAGGCCTTTAAGTAAAAAGAAAAAAGTCTACTTATTTAGCTAAACCTCATCAAAAGAAGTTAGCTCCATAAACATATACACAGAAAATATAATTCTTTCTCTGGCAATACCTGGAAAATCCTGTAAACCTGTAGCTTGAAAAAGTGTACAGTCTGAGCACAGACACAAAGCCAGGCTGCAATTGCTGTGAAACACCAGCGAGGGGAGATGAGGCTGCTCCAAAGCACTTTCCTACTGCTTTCCAACCGCTGACAAGGTCAGGGTTTGTTTGCTTGTTTTCCTCTCAAACAAGAAAGCCTATGGTTTGCACAAAGACTCCCTCTTGCACGGGCATTTGACAGCAGTTTAATTGCACCTCATGGACAACGCAAGTTAAGTTCTGTTTCCTGTATTTCTGGGTTTCCAGCTCTCTCTCTAAGTGAAAAGCACGATCTCATGTTGGGACAGTGACACTAGGACAGTGTCTCCCCAAACATCCCCACCACCCCATGCCTCTACAGAGGAGAGCTGCTGTTCCTCCTGCATGCTGGAAGTGTCCTATTGCATACAGTGGGACAATGGGTCATTTATCTCAAATCCTTCTCTCCAGTGATGTGGGATCTTGGGTCATTTGTACAGCCACACACAGCAGTGCAGGGCTGTGCCACCAAGACACTGCCCCTCCACAGAGCAGCTGCACTGGACACCCGCAGGGACAGAGCAGACACAGCCCCAGCCCCTGGTCCCACACCTCCACAGCCTGGCCAGGAGTGCAGAAGAGGAACAGCAGGTCCACAGTCCCTTCCCCCACCAGTGCAAAGCCCAGTCCCTCACGTGCCTGAGTATGTGAATGAGACAAAGCAATACCCCATGAAACCTTTGTAATATGAAATGGGCTTCTCTGGGTCAAGCACCACCAGAGATGTGACTGAGCTGTGAGTCAGCCCCCATGCTGTGGCTGCACTCTGCTGAGCAAACCAGGTGTGAAAAGACATCACCTGCTGGTGATGTATCTTCTCATCCTTTCTGATTGACATGAAGGCACAGAGGCCTAAACCTCTCACTGGTTCAGCCTAGTCACAATCCACACTGCTCTGCATCGTCCAACTCTGATTCCACAAAACCAGCTATAGACAGGATTGTGACCCCTCTACAGAGTTTATTCTGCAATAGTTGACTAAGTCCTTCAGTATTTTTGCCCTCACTGATCGCTTATAAGACCATGAAGGCAACAGAGAGGCCTGAATTGCTTGAGGACTGCCACACAGGGCTGGAAGTAGCACAAGTTCTTAAACACAGAACCTCAACTTTTATGTGCTAATCAAAGGATCCATCTTTGGATCAATCCTTTGCAGTGGCACTGCAAAAATATTGACCTCCATGGCAGCTTCTACAGTCTTTGTTGTTTAATCAGCACTGATTGTGTGCATTATTGCAAGACCAAAAAAAAAAATCAATCAATCAGTGCTATATCTTTCTTCCCTTGCTCACAGTGGTATCACTTAATCTCAATGTTTTCAGATATCTCATAAGAGCTAGTGAGCATCTCAGAATCTTTAACACACATGCCTTACAATAGTCCAGTGAGGTGTGACAATATTATTCCTCCCATCAGAAGACTAAGCACAAGAAACAAAGCTTAGTATCCACCAAAGCCATTTAAAGCCTTACCCCCGATAGCCAATTCCCAGAGATGACAGATAAAGCACCCTCAGCAAAGCGACAACCGTGGGACTTTCTCAAGCAGAAGTCAATTGTCTGAACAAACCTGTAGTTGTAGATGGACACAACTTCTCCAAGCCTCTGCATGAAGAGTCTATGGGAGTCAACATTCAGCCCAGTGTCAGGCTCCAGGTCAGTGTCTTGTCCACCTAACCATCCTCAGAGAGGGTGTGCGAAGGGGAAGAGAGGGGATATGGAACTTGGTTTGCTTCTGGACACACTCAGGACTGGAGCATCATTAATATTTCCAGTGATTTTAGTTAAAGACTGATGATCTTTTTGTCCATTAGCAGTTTTGCTTGCGTGAAATTTTGGGGAAACAGAAGAAATTTCAGTATTCTCACCATTTGTCAAAATGATTTTAAAAAGTCTCTTCCCATTATTTTAAAAAGTCTCTTCCCATTCTTCCCAGAGCCATACATTGCCATGCTGCTCTTGCCATGTTCCCACCTTTCCACTCTCTTGAGACCACTTGGTTTCAAATTTGAAGCCGCTGTCCAGGCTGAGCACCAGGGGAGCAGGGCACAGGGAGCAGGTTCAGCGGGTCAGACCTGAAACAGGAGTCCGGCTCCTCATTCCTATAAATGAAAGGCAGCAGAGCGACCATCTAATGGGACACCAGAGCTACCTTAACCCCCAGGTAGGAACTGCTGTCATGGTTTGCATACAGAGGCACAGCCTGGTGTCTGTCTCAATTATTTGTATGGCATCCATTGTAACAGTAACTGAGAAGCCTCATGATCTTTCATGTATTTGTCCATATATCAGCCAGGTTAAGAGGTTTTATTATGCCCCATTTTACAGGAAGGAGTACCAGGGACCAAAGGTATTGAGAGCACGTCCCCAGCAAACAATTCAATACACGAGTAAGTCTGAATTTTCTAAATCAGACACTTATAAATATATTTTCAGGGGTGGGGTGTTTTATTTACTGAAAACCTACCCAGTACTCCAGGTGGAAAATACATTAAGATTTATGCTTGGATGTAATGCCAGTAATGCGAGAAGCACGGAAATACCTTAGTTGGACAGTTGTTGGAAAGGTCTTCTTTCCAGCAGGCATGTGATTAGTACAGCCCATTCTGCTACGGCCACCCAAAAGAGATTAAACCTATTTACACAACCCTAATCCATCTCTGGCTGAATGGAGACAGGAGCTTGCCCAGAACCGAAGCGAAATTTTCAATAAATTGGAGAATGGTTCTCAAAGCTTCCAAAATACCTAGACACCTCCCGCACCTCAGCAGAACCAGACAAACTCCTATCCATTTGCAGTTGGAGACAAGAAGTCCAAAAGTGTTGTGTCAGATTCTTTTGAATTTGACAAATCAAAATTTGATTCTTTTGATTTTGAATCCTTGCTGAATGAAGGCAGATTCTTAGTGATTGAATATTTACTAGCTATCCCATCCAGATCACACATCTGACCTAAACAGTGCCCTTGAACCTAACTTTGAATATCACAAAAATACTTAGGTCTCCTTGACTGAGCTATATTGTTTAAGGTGATAAAATGTGAGCAAAAAATTAATGGGCTGGTTGGCTACATGAATATTCCTCCCTGAAGTATTATGGTGACATTTCTTCTCTTAATACCTGAGTGATTTTGTTAGAGTTGTTGAGTATTGTCTTATGCATTAATTTGAGATTTGAGGGGAGAGAAGAAATGTTAAAAAATGAAATCAATTTCCCATTCAGGCCCTTCTGCAGCAGCCTTACCTAGTCTCTGAGGATTCTACAATACTCAGAGAAAAAAAACCTTCTGGGGGAGCCTCTGGTTAAAATACAGGCAGCACTCTAGTGAGCTTCTAAAGTTCTATGAGGAACAAAGCAAATAATATATAGGTACAGCAAAGTTCTGGATGAATTTTCCAGGACTACAGCTAATCAATTCTACACACATGAGATATAAGCAGCTCAGCAAGTTGGTGCATGTTTAGAATCCAACCCTAATTAACTGTGTGTGTGAACTTTGGATTGCTGAAAAAACATGAGTTGTTAATTCAATAAATCTTCATTAATGTGGCAGGTAGCAGTGACCACCACAAGACCCATTACAAATTGACCCTTTTCAAATCCTCATAATCCTGCACTGGAGAAATACACCTAATTGGTCTCATTAAAAGTAAACATTGATTGGCAGGACCACTGGGATCCTTGAAAGGGCTGTGCAGTCGTAAAGAATCACTGCATTCCTGATCTCCAGAGCAGCAGACATTGTTTGTTGCTTCTGGTCCTCAAAAGCAGCAGGAAAACTGCTGGCAGCAAGTAGTGCATAAGGCAGCAAGGAAGGGTGTGGGGTTACACTTGCAGGTAAGAGGCCTTTAATACAGAATATTACCACAGTCAGGTCACTTTAACCTTCAGGTTACTGGTAGGGGATATATCCCACAAATAAATATGGACATAAGGGGATTGAGGATCTCTGAACTGTGATTTACTCTTGTTAAGACTTTGGGACAGTTTCTCCAACATTTTATGATTTGTAAGTCATTAGCAACTGCAAAATGAGTGTAGGAAAACATGGGCAAATCAATAGTGTATTACATAGGCATCAGTAATTACATAGCAGTGGGGAATTGGGCCTTGGGACTTTTCAATTATTTTCTGTTGCAAATGATGTACAGGCACCATTTGGGAAATCATGTTTTGGACAAACACTACATATTTGCTCAGTGTGAGTCAGTGTTACGGAGGTAATCAAATAATATGAATCTTTCTGGGCTTGAAAAAAACTATCAATCTCTAAGCCTCCATTTCTGATTCAAAGCCAAGAAAAAATGCTATTGGCTTATTATATGGCTTGAACGTCCTCTGGCTGAAAAATTCATGTCATTGTGAATGCTCAGACATTGCCCGGGACATCTAAGTCAATGCACACTTTTTAGTGTGCAGTTTGCCTCCTTTTAAAGTGAGTCTCCAATATTTTCTTCCATAGAATATGTAAACTTAATTAATATTCCTGCATTCTAGAGCTACACAGACATATGTACACTACAATGACATTTAAAAATCTACTGCACATTAAGGGAGTTTTGGTAGCACTTTACAGTAAGTGTTCCTAACTTAAAAAGAAAGAACAATAATGTGACCTAGTGAGGATTTCTCAGAGCAGCATCAGATAGGAGAGTGACATTTTACACAGGTAGATACTGATAGGACAAGGGGAAACTGTTTTAAACTAAAAGAGGAGAGATTTAGGTTAGATGTTAGGAAGAAATTGCTTGCTGTGAGGGTGGTGAAGCACTGGCACAGGCTGCCCAGAGAAGCTGTGGCTGCCCCATCCCTGGGAGTGTTCAAGGCCAGGTTGGATGGGGCTGTGAGCAACCTGGTCTGGTGGAAAGGTGTCCTTGCTCGTGCTAGGGGGGTTGGAAGTAGGTGAACTTTAAGGTCCCTTACAACCCACACCATTCTTTGATTCTGTGGTCAGCTGGATCCCCTCCCAGTTGCTGTGATCAGTGTGAGCACACAGGAGATCCAGTTTACTCTTGATCAACCGCCAGAGTTGTGTGGCTTGTCTGAGCCTTTGCATCATCCACTGCCCTTAGTTTCCTGCACCAAAAATCTTGTGGGTGGCAAGGTACCACAGGAGGTTGTCCCACTTTGTCCCACCACTGCTCATGTCACACAGATGCATGAGACCCAGACGCAGAGAATTCCCATGCAGGGATGTAGCAGCTTTGCCTCCTCCAGGACATCAGGCAAACGCTTCTGAGCAGGCTGAGGTGGAAGCCTGGGAGGCACTTCATGTTTCACTGGAGCTTGACTGCAGTAAAGAAGTGGAAGTGTCAAAAAGGATTAGTGTGTCAGTGGTTAAAACGATTGTGTCACGAAGGGACTGAGGGCTGCCAAAACTAAAATAACAAGAAAGTGTCTCTGAAGGCTCTCCTGATGCTTCGCCTTGACAGATGTGCAGCTCCTCACTAACTGTAAGGAACAGGGGAAAGCAGCTCCTCTGCAACAACCTCCCTGGCCTGGGACCAGGAGGAGATTTGGGATGGATCATGCAGAAATTATACTCAAAACCAGCTGGTTTGTTCAGATCAGGGACGTTTCTGCCACTGCGCCATTGCTAGCGAAAGGGATGGGGCTGACGTCTTTTGCAGTTTTAGACCTAAGGAGTACCAAGGCATGGTGGATATCAGTGATTTGATGGCCTTCAGCATGCAAATTCAGACTATCCCACTGCTGGAGCATCTGCGCTCTCACTGGAATATATCTGGACAGTCACAGATTGCAAGTTTGGACACTTGCTAGGAGCTCACAGAGACCAACCACAAGCACTTGCAAGAGGTCAGTATTCCTTGACTCCCTTGGCTGATGAAGGAGAAGGAAGGTTTTATTTGGAAGACCTCAATTCAACTCACCCTCTGAATTCAACCCTTTCCTTCCATGGAGAGAACCAGAAGAAGAAATTTCCACCTTGAACACGCAGAAATGCTCATTCATTCCTGTTTCCTCCAGTTCACCATCCGCAGAGGAATCCTACTTCCATCCAGCATCAGCTTTGACCCAGACTTACCAGTTTTTACTCCTTAGTCTAGGAGCTGTGGGACTGTGAGCTGTGTTTGATAGGAGTGTATCTGTATCTCTACTGCACGTTTGATGTGTGCCATATATCCTTCTGTCTTCCATACCTTTACCTGCCTGGCAGGTGGGCTCTGGACCATTCACCAAGAATGTGATAGCCTTGAATGCCAGCTGGGATAACTTACAGCACTCAGACAAGCACTTTACAGGAATTGGAAAAGGAAATAATACCAAAAAAATTAAACACAAAAAAGATAAATGTAGGTTTTTATTATTGTAACTTCTGTTTCTGCCTGATTTTTTTTGAGCTGTTTTTCCCAACAAAGACAGAGTGAAACCACGGTGTTAGATGTGCAGCATAGTCAGTGTAGTGCTTGGACTGCCTGCTGCTTCATATTTATTAATTGAGAAATCCTTGGGCAAATTGCCACTCGAGCCACAGTGTTGATAAATTCAGGAGCTGCTGGTACTCTAGCAGCATGCAAAGAAGCTGAACGAGACTGATTACAGTGTGCAGCTCTATCTGCAGAAGGTTGATTATATGGTTTGCTTCCTAATTAAATATCTAAGCATCCGTTCACTGGGAAAAGTGAAATTGAGGAATCGTCATTTACAGCAGCCTTGTGTGGAATAAGAGAGCCAATGTGAAAATTCCTGGACCACAGAGACACTGTATTGGCCAAGCCCTCCCCAAAAAGCTGGTTGGAGCACAAATGCAGTTTTGCTTAATGTACAAGTCCTAAGCCCTGTCACTCACAAGAGTGAGAAGAAATTGGATGTGGAAGAAGCAGTAAAATCAGCTTCTGTCTCAGCTTCTGGCATGGGCTGGGATGGAGCTGTGATCATGAGCAAGAGTTGCCACAGCATCCTGTCTGCTGGCACAGCACAGGGACTGCCCAGAAACCAGCAGAGGGACTTTCTGAAATGATGCCTCAGGGGATCAAAAATCTCAATCCCAGCAATTACTCCTGAAGGATTGCGTGCAGGAGCCTCACCATTTAGAGGAGGAGAGACAAGGGGGAGGGAGGGAAAATGTCTTTAGTAATGTCTTTTCTCTTGTTCCCTCACTATTTTGTCAGTCCCCCTTGATGCTGAATCAGACACAAGCATATCCAAACATAGAAATTACCATTTGGGCTCAGCAGGATATCTAGGAATTATTTTCCCCATCACAACTACACATTAGGTCTCATCCTGATCTCTAGCATTTAGCAGCATTATTTCTGATGTGAATAATTAAAAATTAAAGTAAAATGGCACCACAGTTTCTTCTGTGGAGGAGTTCTGGAAACTAAAGGATGTTGCCATGAGAATAAATTACTATAAATTAGCCATCAATGACTTTAAACATGATGATTAGAAGACAGAAAAGTGTGAATCAGGTTCTGAAGGACTCTGAGCACTGAAAGTCACTACACTGTGTGAAGCCTACCACATTTAGAAATGAAATTGTGTGATATGATTGCCTATAACAGGGACTGGATTTAATGCCTATTGCACCTTTTTCCTTCTCAGTCAGCATTTAGCAGGTCTCCAAATCCATTTCTTCATTGCTGCATTTAAGAACTGCCATTTTGAGACAATACAATCTCCATTAATTATGTCAATATCCCATCTGGTCAAAAGATGCCAGGGAAGAAAAGGTCACTAAAAAGTTTGAAGACCAGAGCCAAAACAAGCTTTTATTTCATTTTCATTTCACTTGGGTGAGCCCCTGCCTTGTTGTTGTTGTTGTTGTTGTTGTTGTTGTTATTGTTCAGCTCATCTCAGCCTGGCGTAGTTGGCGGAAATGGGATGAGTGAATGATTAATGGAAAGAAAGGCTGAGCAGGACCAGCATCACTGATGGTGATCCCAAGAACGATTATTCTGCTTTATGATCGTACCCAAATACGTACCCAAGTTCAGGCTCAGCCAAGACGGGCTAAACCAACACCTTTCATTGCATTTAAGAGAGCTACTTCCATTTGCAGCTGAGACCAGGTGAGGATCTACTGAACTGCTTCTCAAAAATCCACCTCCTCTATCAAACACAAAATCTAACCTCCTTTTCCATATAGTCTTTTCTTAGAAAAAGGCCACCACGTAAACACAGCCCATCCTTACAGTGCCTGTGGTACAGCAGATGGATTTACAAACTTTAGGGAGTTATATAAGCACCAAATGATGAGGAAAAAGCATGATCAATACATGGGAAATGCATACAATTAAGCTCCAAATTTAGAGGTGAGAAGAATCTGTTGCATATCAGAGATGAAAAAAAAAAGACAAAAATAAACAAATTGCATAATACTGGACTTTTAAATATTGTTACCCTATCAGGAGCCTGAAGTAAATAATATTAAGAGTTGACTATATGTGGCTTTTTGTAAAAGAATAACATATGGTGTAAAGGAGACCACAGTCACTTAAAGTTAGCAAGTTTATGTAAATAAAGAAACAGATGCAATAGAGACTTGAGAGCAAGTTTCTCTAAGAATAAAGTACAGCCACAGAACCACAAATGGTTCAGTAATTCCCAAGGAGCTGGTTGGTGCTGATTGTGCCATTTAAGTGATGTGTCTTGTAGGTTACTAGTCTGTTACTGTAGTCTGCCTGCTGCATTTTAAATTACCAGCCACTGCCAGCCCATTGTTTTATGTGTTTTATGTGATTCCCCCTCTGAATAGACAGATCTATTCATAAACAGCTGGCTGTTCAGTGAGTCTCCCTCTGCTCTGTGGAACTCACTAAAGAGTATATTTCTTTGGTCAGTTGGCACCAAACCTGCCCTGTATGAGCTGCTGTGAGTTCCGTTCAGATGTACCAACAGTGGGTCACCATTTAGATCAGATGTTAAAGGAGCTCTTCACTCAGAGGATGGTGAGGCAGTTGAACAGGATGCCAGAAAAGCTGTGAATGCCCAAGGCCTGGAAGTATTTAAGGCCAGGTTGGATGGGGCTTGGAGAAGCCTGGAAGGTTTGTGGAAGGTGTCACTACCCATAGTGGGGGTCAGGAATTATATGGGCTTTGAGGTCTCTTCCAAGATAAGCCTTTCTGAGACTCCATGACCTGTGAAGCCTGAAATAGGGTCAAAAATCAGTCACAAAACGTTGTTGTTGGTCACCAGAGCACTGTCAAGAGCAGAAGGGCTCCGCAGGGGCATTAGAAGAAGCAGAAGGGTTCACACCAGTGTGTTTATTGTGTGCTATAAAATGCTGTTATCTGAGGTAATTTCCTGCACCACAGGTCTCATTGTCTTCTTTAAAACAAAAAGGAGACTTTCATCAAATGAACATTCTGGTGAAGAAACAGATGAGTTACAGAGGTGACCTGGTGACTCTCTACAGATGCCACCAGAGCCGAGCAAATTTAAGCACACTTAATATTAATCATATTAAACATTAAGAAGAACTGACCCACATGTCAGCAGTGGTGTCAGTGGAGCAGAGACACTGGGACAGGGGATCTGAGCACGGTCTCCCTCCTGCAAGGGCACCGTGCTGAGCCCATGAAGCAGGAGCAGTGCCAGGGTGCCCAAGAGCAAGAGGCCACCTCTCCACTGCATAACCCACCAGGCAAGGGGATAAAGGCAAGAAGGAGGATCCATCCCTCTTTTAGTAAGAAGCATTGTAGCTATTCTGAGTTCTGGAGGGTGACAAAGCCATCACGGTACTGAGAGGACATTGCCATCTGATATTTGCAATAGTGAGAGTGCATCCAAACCTAAAAAATTCATTGCACAACCACCACCCTCAGCCATGGGATCATACCAGGAGTAAAAGTTCAGATGAAGAACCTCACAGCCTGCACTGAAAAAACCAGAGACATCTCAGGGCTGGTAAGACTAAAGATTAATTCTTACTTTTATTCTCCTTCACTTGTGTCCTGCATTTGAACAAGAGTTGAATGCTTTGTAAGATGAAGAGTTCAGCATACAGCATACATTTCTGAGCTGAGTTATTACCTCTGGTGCCTAGAGCAAAAGTGCCCCTTGGGATGTTTGACAGGATATAATGTCTGACTTGATGATGGAAACAAAAGAAGTCCTCTCCATGGCAGATTTAGTCTCTTGAATTTACTGATAATGCACTCTCCTCCAATAAATCAAAATTCCACTTCACCCACTCAGATGTTGGCTCTGTGCACTCCCGACATACATGGAAATGCAAACCTCCCATAAAAGTAAAAGAAAATGTAAGTTATGTTCTGATAAACAAAGAGAGACTTCAGAACAGGGGGGAGGAGGGGAAAGAGCTTTGGTTTACATTTAAAATTAAATACTGAAACACAGTAACAGTGGGAGAGAGATGTGCAAAAAGGTGCTGTGCAGGGCACAATGCAGCTCACCTGAGTAGATCTGCACTGAGAATTCAATACAGGGGTCAGTTTTCCCTTTGGAAATCCCTCCTTGCTTTTCCCTTTGCAGCCCAACAAATTCACCATAGAGAACTTGCATTCAGTGCAAGGTCACCCCAGAGAGATCTCCCCCTCCCCTGCCTCCCAGCAATATGTATTAAAATGTCATTCCAGCCTTCAGGAACAGCAATTTTCTCTGCCTAGCATCGGGTAGGTGTGATCCACCCATCTGGATGGAGACATCTGCATCAGAGCCAATTCCCCCTGTTGTGGAGAGAGGAACCGGCACCTGTGGGACCAGACTCACCTGCAGCTTATTTAATTTTAGGGTTTTAAATTAGGGTGGATGAATTGCCTCTAAAAGCACTTGTTTGTCTCCCTGGACTGCAGTGGGAGCCTGGGGTGATGTTCTGAGCAGTGGGGTACCTGCATGGCAGCGGATACCAGGGCAGCTGGATCCTGACTTTGTGTTAGCAAAAGTATTTCACGGGGGAAATCCTACACAGGGTGTAAGTGCTCGTGCTTTTACTGAATCCACATGACCGTGGATTTGTCAACTGGCTGATGTGAAGAGGAGCTGAACCTTCTGCTGGACCTTTTTCTAGCAGCTTGTCCAGTTTAGGCTGCTGAGCATGGGAAGGATCAGGAAAGAAAGGAAGGGGTCTGCTGCACGTACAGCATGATAGTCCATGTGTGATAAGCATGGTGGGAAATAAACAGAAGTCCTGAGCCATGCCTGATTTCCAGACAGAGCACGTGAACCCTCGCAGCCTGTGTTCCCAGGGCAGCTGAACACAGCGTGTGCCCAGCAGTGAAACCACAGACGTTGGCTCCTACACTGACCTGCTCCCACTCAGAGCGGGACCTAGCCCATGTGTCTTCTCAGCTACATAAAAACTCAGATATCTGACCTAAGGTAGCCATCGTGGCTCTTTGGAGAAAGCTGTTAGTCCTCCCCATGCTGGGAGGGGGTTATGAGCTCATCTGTTTCAGAGCTGTTGGAATGGGATGAGGATGGTGCTCTCTGTGACTGCCTACACCTCTCCTGGCTGCTTCTTCCATTTACTAAGGAGGATAAACGCCTCTAAATGAAACTCAGCAAAATACCAAGAGCACTTGAATGCTCTCAGGTGTACCAGGCAGACTAAGGGCAAATTTAGCCCATCAACCCACAAGATGGCAATCCTTGCTTGATGAGGAAGCTCTCTCTTCCTTTCTCTCATCCCACGCCTTGCAGGGAGTCTGGGAGGTGGCAGAGGCTTCCCAGCAATCAGTGAGGGATGTCTGGAGCTGGAAGCCCAGCAAACAGAACAGATTGAAGGAAACCAGGCTGTGTTAATTTATCCTGGGGTCTTGGCTCTCCGTAAATCAGCAGTCTGTACAGCCAGCCCCAGCCTGATTGCATGTTCCTATATATCAAACAAGAATGAAATGTTGACAGAAGAGCTGAATTTTATGCACTCATTCAAGGAGGAGCCTGGTTGAAGAAATGTCAAATTCAAGTGTCTCCTTTCCTCCAGCTCCCCATTTCACCCAGCTCCCCCATTCCAGTGGCAAACTGGGGCACAGTCAGCTTCCAATAACACAAAGTAGGACATGCAGGAGCGGGGGTGATGTGCAGACTCAGGCTGCTGTCCAGGCACAGCCAAAATGCAAAATGTCTTACACATACACTGGCTTTGTATGGGCAAGGAGCTGTTGTGTGTGACAGATGAGAGCTGCAAAGGAGGCAGGTCAGCACTGTGGGGAGGGTCAGTGCTATTTCAATGGCTGGAGATGCTCTAATTATAGTGTTGGGAAGGCTGGAAGCTGCCAGATTTGATACAGGAATAATGCAACACGCGAATTGCAGAGTAAAGACATTGGTTGTTTTGTTCTTGGTTGCTTAACAAAGCCTTTGAGGAAGGGAAAGCAAATTTAAGGTTATAATTCAGTCCCAGGAATCCTGAACATATATATATAATTAGACAGAACGAAAAAAATCAAGGCAGACGTGTTTATTGTACTGGCTCCATCTCCCGTGCTTTTGGCACTGTGTGTTTCCAGCTGAGCTTCAGCCAGTTGACTGGGTGGTTAAATATCCTTCACCAGGATAAACAGCTGAGGAACAACTGCTGTTCACTCACACAGAGCCTTTGGTGGGTGTTCAGGCAAGTACATGGCTTTCTATTTACTGCACTACTCCTCTCTGCTACCTGCTCCACCCTCTGCTCTCCCTCACTGCAAAGCTTTCGCAGCGTTGCTCTTCGGCGTTACAGGATTTATAGCAGCGTTTCCCACAGGTTTTATGATCTGATTATTCTTAAGGTGCTCGCCCTGGGGTGTTGTGAGCTGCACAGCTTGCAGAAGCCTTTGCTTGTTGCATTGCCAAGCTGTCACCTGCCCCTGGTAGCAGGGGAATTTAAGGAGATGGGATGAGCAGTGTGTTGATCCCAGCACTCAGCTCTTGCTCTTGCCTTTATGACTGGGCAAATCACTTTGCAACCTGGTGCCTCTGTTTCCCATTCTGATAGATGGGAAAAGCAGTACAGAGCCTGTTGGTTAAAACCTTCTTGGACACTTAGACAAACTCAGCAATCAGAATTGGGGAATAGATTCCTCAATATCACTCACAATCCACCTCCTGGGACTGCTGCCCGCTTCTTGTCTGCACTGGCTTTCCCTGTGCCGTGCTGTTCCAGGGTCTCCCGGTTTCAGAGATCCTCATGCTTCCATGACACACCTCCACCTCTCCTGTGCTTCAGCAACCTCTCCCCCAGCTATTTTTTTTTCCACAAACTCTGTGGAGAATATTACCTCCATTTTCTTTCTCCCCTTCTCCAGGGGTTCCTCCAGTTAATTACCTCCATTGAGGAAGCTTGGCATGCTCCCCATCCCCTCTCCTGTGCCCACCACAGCATCTCCCCCATGGCTATCTCAGTCCCTGATATCCCCCAGCTGTTCCTGCTCAGGAGAGAGGCTGTTTATTTCCCATTTTTTCTGTAGTTATGCAAACATTCACACCATGTACGGTGATTTTTTTTTTTTCCTAATTTGATAAGTAAGAAAGAACTGGGAATCAGTATCTGGTGTAATGCCAGAGCACTGGATAAGCACTAAGGACATGTTTTGGTCTGTTTATTCTGATATTATTCCTCAGGCAGGGATCAATCACTTAAAACCAGAGACACTGTAAACAATATACTGTAAATACAGCTAAAATCAAATACATTGATAGACTTTGATTTTATCCAAGCCTGGGTTTAGTCAAATCCAGATCAAATTTATCCCAGATGTAACTCCAGTAACAGCAGTAAACATTGGACCAGAGAGGAACTCAGTCTGTTTTACCTTACCTTATTTATAGAAACTGCAAAGCTGCTAGTGCAAGCAAAAGTGCAAGAGAGGGCTCAGCTCCGTAGCAATCCCCTCTCCGTGGTCACCATGGCTATTTGTGCTTTGTTTCACTCTATTTACAAATTATTAAACATATTGACCACAGCTCTGTGTTTTGAAATCTAGAATGCAAAGAATCCATTTTTATTACTTTATTAACCTTTTTTATTTAACCTGGTAATAAAACTACTCAACTGTGTGGTAAAATCTCAATTAAAATTTGCCTCTCCAGGAGCCACACAGTCAAATGCTCCAGTAGTTATGGAAGCTGGTTTCCTGGTAAAAGCTGTGCTCTGTTATCAGATTCTGCTATTCAGTACATAGATCCCTGCTTTCCAGCCAGCACTGTCTCAGGAAGTGCTTTGAAAGGTTTCGGGCTCTCCCAATGATTGCTTCGCTTTTCTTTCACAGCAATTACAGTCTCTTCATTTAATTTCAACTGAAACTTTAGTGTTTCAGACCTTGCCCATGTAGCGGAATGCTCATCTCTGGATCTTATTTCCAGTCCTCAGGAGGACTGGTTTTGATGACCTAGTCTGATTACAGCATCTTTGACAGCTTTAAAGGAATTTGCCCTGGGGAAGAAGACAGCTGCTGCTCTGACGAAGGATTTTTCTGTGCAGGCCTCCCAAGTTAGACATGTCAGTGTGAGATGCTGCCTACATTTTTCATCGTGACCAAGAGGTACGTCTAAAAAAGATTATGTGTTCTTGCCTGCACAGGCCAGTGTGAAGAGACCCTCTGTTGTTAAACTGCTTAACCTGTATCTGTCAAAATGCTGTGGCTTCTTGGCTTCTTCTCCCTTGTGTTCTCTATTCATCCTCTCTGAAATCTGTGGGCCAAACCTTTGCTCTGGTGTAAAGTGGCACTGTTCCTTCAGTTTATACAGACTTCAGGGTAGGAAGTCTCATTACCAGTATCTGTAAGTCTTGTACAGCTATGGTCTTAAACAAGACTGATGAATATGAGCATGTTAGTTATGAACAATAGTAATCCTTATTAGGAGCTACAATAAAACATCAGACTTTTTAGAACTGAATCAGTATAAAAGCAATACGGTAACCTCTTCCCCTAGAACTCATTTTTTAATGAATGTTAAAAACAAGATTGAAAACATTTCAAATACCAAATAACCCACTCTACTTCCAGAAAGAAGGTCTGATCTGCTTAATGTGGTGTGGGTCAGGAAAGTTCCATGTTCTCTTCCTAATGACATTCCCAAACCCTATTTTGCTCAGATAAAATACCTAGAGTGAATGTCATTATTCAGATAGGAATGTTTTGCAATAAAAGGTTTGAACAAGTATCTGAATTAAATTTCTATATATTCATCCTGGAGTAGGTATTTTATTTTTGGGGGAGCAAATAAAGCAAAGATTTCAGATAGGAGGGCCAGAACTACCACTGCATGAACTGTTGGGCAGCACCAAGATTTGGGAGGATTCATGTCCAAAACAGCTTCAGCCTTGGTTTTGTAGAAGGCATAAGTAGATGGCTGGGAGTTCTGAGAGGTGCGTGGTGCAATGAAGCACGAGCTTCTCCTCTCCAGAGCCAGCCCGTTTCCACCACACAATCTGGCCCAAAATCCAACTCTGATCTGACAAGTAAAGGTGACAACTACAAGCACCACTTGCTCCAAATTCTCCAAATTCCCTTTAGTTTTCCTCCTCCATATTTTTTATTTATGTTTCACATTCCCAAATTAAAAAAAAAAGAAAAAAAAAAAAGAAAGCAGTTCCATTTTTCTGCCTTGCAGTTGTTTGATTTGTATTTTGTAAAGGCAAAGGAGCTGAAGGTGTCCTTTCTGAAATGGCAATGGGGAGCACAGAACAGAGCAAAGCTCTGATTAACCTGGTGTTCTTAGTCTCCATCTCTAACACTGATGCTAGCTCATACTAGATCCTTCTGAAAGACATCACAGACTGGTGGCTCCTGGAGCATCCCTTGCTAATAACTTTTTGATTTGGACTGTCAAATATATCATCAAAGAAATTGACACTATTTCCCAGTTCTGGCAGTATCCACCCAGCAAGTGACAAAGCCTGCCAGAAGCAGCGGTGTCAGGAAAAATGTTTCAGGCAGGAGAGAACTTCTGGGAAGGAGTAGTGGTGGCATTACCTTTCCATCATCTTCACTTTCAAGCTGGAGAGATCCTTTTGGCTCAGTATGGTCCAAAAAGGATCTAATATTTTCCCAGATTTCCAACACACAGGTAGAAATGCTAAGACTAGATGGGAAGTATTGGAACACTCCTATCTCAATACTTCTCCCAGAAATGCTTGCTAGAGTGGGTATAATGCACAAAAGAGAGAATGCAAGACACAGAACTAGCTCTTTGTACCCAAAAGTTTTGTCTTTGTCAGGGAACAGCCACATAGTCAGAATTGCATTACAAACCAAAAGCTCAGCTTCGATGCTCGCTGCTTCAGACTCTATAAATTCAGCATCTCCACAGCTGTCCTGTGAAGCTTTATTCCTTGCCTTTGCATTTCTCTGGCTTTAAAAGAAAAGGCAACATAACTTCCATTGTTTCATTGAGGAGACTGATTGAAAGGCTCACACATTTGAGATAATGAAAAATATGCCGATGAAAATGCTTCACATCAGAAAAAAATGCATTTGTTGAAGCAGAGATGATTCTAACCAGCATATTAATTTAAGCCGGGAGGTTTCCTGGTCCCAGACCAAATGTCTGATAAGAATGAAGTGGAGAATGGGGAAGAAAGAGAGAGAGCTGAGCTGTTAGAAGGCAGCTAATAACAAGCTGCATCCTAGAGGCATTGCATTTGAAAGATCTGACTCAAACCTGCCAGGGATCAAAGCTGGGCCCTGGTTTCCCACTCTACTCTAAAAGCATATCCTGTTCTCAGCTATCCCATTGTAAGTCTCAAATTGTCTTGGTGTGAGCAGGACCCCCCAACTCTCCTGCAGGAATGCCAAAGGATGCTCTGCTTTGGGATGAAAGCACAACTTATATCTTCATCTTTCCTGTGCAAAACATAACTGGCTTTCAACCTGATTTATCTGTATAGCCTGATGTCCACAAGTGTTCTTTGATGTTCTGCCTGAATTTTCCCTTGCTTATTTTCCTTGCCAGAGCTTAAATTGAGATGCAATTTAGGCAATTTGAGGCTCCAGAAGCACTCGGCCAGTTTTGGAAATTGTACCAATTACTCTTTGTTAAACCTTCTTGTTTTACTCTGAAATCACCAGTCTCCAGAGCTTGGAGAGGTGGCAGAGAGACACTTACATACTAATTACAAAAACAAGTATCATCATTAATAGACTTAACATTAATGTAAAGTGGCTGCCAATGACAGAGGGATTTGCCACTTGTGTTTTATAATCTTTATCCTCCAATATAACCATCCAAGATCTTTCCTATTCATGCATTTTTTACTCACTTGGGCTTTCCTTACACTTCGATCTGTTCTTTTCTCCATTTTCCTGTTCTTCTTTCATGTCATTAATCTAATCTAATCCTCTTCCAAGGTGACACCGCAAATGGAGCTCCCATCAGCGCCCTCAAATCATGTTATGTAGTTGCCTGTGTCTAGGTGCTTTGCAATTCCCTTGCCTTCCTCCCTTCCCACTGCTGTCAGTCCCACTGGCTGCCCGGCTCAGGGCCAGTTTGGCACTAATGGCTGCCAGGTTTCTAAAATCCTTTCAGGTCAGACAGTGGCTCACAGAAGTCAGTTGGAGCCTTTTGAAATGTGGGATTTAGACAAGACCACTAATCCCCTTTTGAGACTACACCCTGCAGTCATCTTAGCTGGATTTCTCCTCAGGTCAAAGCTCACCCAGCAAAATGGGCAGAAAGCCCCAGTGAACACAACAGTGAGCACAAAGTGATTGCTGCTAAAATGGAACTCCTGAAGATAATTCCACTTTTTCTGTTTCTAAGGGGTTTTCTCTG
Source organism: Atrichornis clamosus (assembly GCA_013400975.1). Taxonomy (NCBI): domain Eukaryota; kingdom Metazoa; phylum Chordata; class Aves; order Passeriformes; family Menuridae; genus Atrichornis; species Atrichornis clamosus. The sequence goes on along the minus strand of WBMZ01008085.1, from coordinate 109,782 downwards.
CATGCCTTTTCCCTTTTATGCCAGCTCAGAGTGTCCTCCTGCTGGCAGTGGGTTTCTCCTTCTCATTCATCTCATGGCTGATGGCAGCCCTGCCATCAACAGCAGCTCAAATGCTTTAGGCAGAGGGTTCCAGTTCCACTCCTTTTTGTTCCTAAAATATAATGAGCATGTGACAAAAGCTGACTCAGAATGACCTCACTCACTACAGCCCTGTCCATCTCCCACATCCCACATCAACAGGATTGACTGATTTGGAATCAGTGAGCCAGCAGCAGATATTAGCATTTGGTTACTTGGTAACTCTTATTCGATCAATACATGCTTTGCATTTAAGATCCCCAGTGATAGGATGATCAGAACAAATTAGAAAACCTCAGGTGGAATAAACCTAATGGCTATGGGACATTTCTAAAATAAAAATGCATGTTTAATCACAAATAATAGCTTGGCTGCAATCTCAGGAGTCTAATTATGAAATGGATGTGGAATCATTCTGTAATTATTTAGAAAGTTCATTTCAGCAGCCAGAAATTCTCTCTATGTTTACTATATATCATCACAAGTCTTCTGTGGTTATTTGTAACATATACCCTGAAAGACACATGAATAAGAGAGGCAATTTTAAGAAATGGGGACAGATCCATGCCTTTTATAAGTCAATGAATTCATGCCAGGGATGAATTGAGACCAGATTCCTCAACAGAGTTAAATCATTTCCAGTCAGTCCAAACAGAGTAGAGATTGCTGTGCCCTGCATTAGGGATGTAGGATGCAGAACCCTACAACACTTCTGCTCAGGGCTTGTATCTTTGCCTTAGAAAATCATACAGTTCAAAACCAGTACAAACCTGTGCATTGTGGACTTGAAACTGATGTCATGGCTGCAGGAAGATGATCCCCATTCCAAAGGAATGCTCCACGGTCCCCCTGTATTGGGCACTGCTGGGGCTGCACCTTGAATCCTGTTTTCAGTTTTAGGCCCCTCACTACAAGAAAGACATTGAGGTGCTGGAGCATGTCCAGAGAAGGGCAACAAGGCTGTGGAAGGGTCTGGAGCACAAATCTTAGAGAAGCAGCTGGGGAAGCCACTCCAGTTTAGACAGGAGAAAATGAGACTCAGGGAAAATCTTATCACTCCCCACAACTACCTGAAAAAGGTTGTAGACAGGTGGAGGTTGGCCTCTTCTCCCAATTAACAAGGAATAGGGCAAGAGGAAATGGCCTCAGATTGCACCAGGGAAGTTTTAGATTGGATATAAGAAAACATTTCTTCACCAAAAGTGTTGCCAAGCATTGAAACAGGCTGCCCAGGGAAGTGGTTGATTCACCATCCCTGGAGGTATTTAAAAGATGTACAGATGTGGCACTTGGGGACATGGTTTAGTTGTGGTCTTGGCAGTGCTGGGTTAATGGTTGGACTGGATGATCTTAGAGGTCTTTCCAACCTAAACTATTCGATAATACTATATCTACAGATAAATCCATGTCTCTGCTTTCAGAAGTGTATTCTGTTGTGATGGATCAGGTGGCCACATGGGATAATACTGTCCCTAATCTAATTTTTACAAAGATTAGCAATCCAGGCCCACAGTTCCCCGATGAGTGGCCCCAGATCTGCCTACCTGCATCAAAGGGGATCTGTGAGATCATTCCTGCACAGGGTAGTAATAGCTAAAGGGCAAAGAGGTCTCACTGGGAGGATAATCCTGTGGGTCCTTCATGGAGCACCACTGGGACTGCTAATGCTGGACTTTGCATTGACCACAATTGCCCTTCCTTGACAAAAAATGCATCTGGATACACAGGTCCCTGAGCATCACAGGAATTAACAGACATACCTGAAAGACAACTGATTGCTTTCATCCTGGCTAGCTACACACACCAGGTGTTATCAGACCATCCTCCCAGTCAGTGCTCTGTTTCCATTGTGTTTTGTTGCTGGTCTCGTTTCCCCAACTCCACAAAAATTTCCATTTTGGAGTGACTGCCAGACAACAGACTAATCACGACCCTTCTGGATGTGGAATGGAAGCATGCAGTCCAAAGAGCTGATTTTTGTCTTGAGGCTGGGTTTTACACAATGCTTTCTTTACTGGAAGGTTGAGGAGTAAAAATGGTGCCATATGACATCTCATGGGTGTCCCATGACTTTCAGCAGTAAATCTGTTTCTCCAGAGGCAGGAAAAGGAAGAAGGCAACAGCTAATTATACTCTGTGGGACAATTTGCTGTTTTATTTCCTGAAGTACTCCCTGACTAGTGGAAAATCACTCTTGGCAAAAACAAAACTTACCCTGCTTCCAAAAGGTGCATCTCTAAATTATTAATCAAGAGCACACAGAACCGTGAAAGGTGGAATATTGAACAAAGGCTCAATTGACACTCTGGAAGTTGAGGAAGATATGGAAGACTCCCCTCTAATTTATTTATTCCTTTTCTGTTCTGTTATCCTGATATGCTGCTTCCAGTTACCACTGCACCCCGCACTGTATGGTATTACGTGATTTTGTTTTCAGATTGTTGGAGATAAAGTTACTTCATTATTAATATATATGCACTGTGCATATCCATAAATATTGAATATATACGTGTGTGTAAACCTACTGGAAGTGTTAATAGTTAAGATAAACGAAGTCCATTATTGCAATGAGTGACTATTTCTATGACCCTATTTGCAATAAAACCAGATTCAATGATATGAGAAAATTGCTAGGTTTCAGAATAATTGAACCAGGCCAGACGAATCCCCACAAAGGCATCATTTACAAAGTACTTTGCTTGTCTAAAATATTTATTCTCGCAGAAGGAAATGGAAAAAGAGTCCATGTGGTTACGCGGCTATCCTCTGAGTGTAAAATTGTTTTATCATGTTATGTTTATTTCCTAGACATCTTCCACTGGGGTATTGCAGAAAAAATACTGGCTGTGCAGTTAATTCCTTTGTGTGGACTGTTCATATTTATTCTTTGGGAAGTCAATCATGTTTTGTTCAGGCTTGTTTTGTTTTTCTGCTGAGCAAACACTTAAGAAACCCTTTCCTTGTAAAAACTTATTTGCATATACAATGTGCACAATTCAACATCCATGCTACACAGAGGTGAAATGTCTTTGCTTCCCTTCCTATGTGCCAAGGGAAGTAGTGGAGTTCTTTCTGAAAATGTTAGTGTTGCTCTTTAAGACTGCAGTATATTGTTCGTTGTGTAGTTTAAAGACTACATCAGTAGTTATACATAATTTTAGTTTGCCTTGTATTGAAAGCCTGGATAGATTTTTACTATTAAATGTTCACAGCAAAATGCTTCCAAGCAATCTACAGACAAAGAATTACTCCCAGCAATTATCCACTGAATAAATCTGAATAATGAATACATTCACAAAAATCACTATCTGTTTGTGAACAATTAGCTGAAAGAAATAGAGGTGACACTCACAAGCTAAATAATCAATTTATGAATTATTTGTCCAGCTGACATATGTTGCATGAAATGAGATAAAAGCTTAAATGAAAAATTACTTTTAAAAGAAGGACAATGTTAAAGGAAATTCTTCCAGCTTCTAACACAGAAATCATCCCACTATCATAATTATTATTTATTACCAGTGATTTCAGCTGCTAGTGAAGCTATTTTCCTGGATTTTTTTACTTTAAGCATTAAGCTGTGTTTTATTCCTAACATATATCCAATTTTAGGTTGTTAAACTACAATCAAAAGCACTTAGTAAGAAGAGCTGCCCCTGTTATTAGATTTGAACTCCTGACATCTTTATCCTCTGGAACTTGAGTGCCCAGGTAACTACTAATTATTCAAGCATTTACAACCATTACTATCAATATAATTAACACATCATGAGATAAAAGTGAGAATGGCACTATGAAATTATCATTCTTGGCATTGAGGTAGCAATCTTTCATAAAAACATTTAAAAGCTGCCCAATTATTTTTCAATCAAATGAACAAAAAAATTGTTTACATTTAAGGGGAGTCTAGAACTGAAATGAAATGGTTTCTGGCATCAAAAGTTATAAATGTTGTCTCCATATGTCCATTTCTTGAAAACAACAAATCCCATTGACTTCTGCATTGGGTTTTTTTGAGAAATTACCAAGCAGGTTTTGACCAATTGCTTAGAAAACTGGGAGACCTTTCTTTCAACAAAGCCAGATTCAGTGAAAATGACAGGAGTAAGGTTTTTCATTCAGGTCTAAAAGATCATGAGCTCATTGTCACTCTCTGTAGGAAAAAGAGGCCGCACAAGACCTTCTCATGTGCCTTGCTGGGTGACACTGGTAAAATTAAATGAGACAATTGCCATGACGGAAGTCAAAGCTAGATGAAGACTAGAGTTTGACTTCCCTCTTCCCACTTCCATCAGTTTTGCTGGCCAAAGCAGACAGATAAATTCCTTCTTACATTAATTAGTAGCAAGTGATTATCACAATAGGAGGAATGAGGAACGAGAGAAGAAGTCAGGGACCATGGAATGCTAGGATTTGTCACCTTTCTGTTTCGGATCTACTATGAACAAAATTTAGTAGAATGCCTTTTCCCCACCAAAAGCCGTCTTAAATATTCCGAAATAATTTCTGTGGTACACTTGCAGGACACACCAGAGAGGGGATTTTGAGAGCATTTCACAAGGCCTGCAGCTGTGAGCTGGTTTCAGCATGAGGAAAAGCCCTCCATCACCCCAATGTACAGGAAAGAGAAGGTAAGGTAACTCTCTCCAGGTGGATTTTAGACATGGTGCATTCAGTGGAGAGACCTAGACCAGCAAAATCTGTTCTTCCCCACGTGGACACTGATGTCACTGTAGATAAGGGCAGGGCTTGAGGACAGCAGACCCCTGCGGAGGCTGAGCTGCAGGAGGGCAGCAAGGCAGCATCAGCCACAGATCCCTCCTCTGCTGTGCTCGCTCAGTTTTCTCTGGGGGAGGATCCCGACCCTTTCCATCTACTCATCCTTTTCCCAGATCCCTGAAAGGAAGGTTAAAACAGTGAAGCCCACAGAGCTGCTGTTCAGTCTGGTTCCCAGAGCCAATGTGAGCATCTTACAACCCTCACTCCACTGCAGAACAAGGGCTAGTCCGAGCATGCCATGGGAGAATCCATCCAAACACCTGGAAAAAAAATCAAAACATAGCATGTTATACATGCCACAGCAAATAGTTCCAGGAAAAGAACAACAACAACAAAAAAAATTAGCACAAGGTTGTGCTTGCAGGGACAGTAAACCTGTATATTTCATGGCAGGTAATTCTGCCTAAAAATTGTATATTTGGTGAAGCCCAGCCTTCAGCATTTGACAAGAGGCTGATAAAGCCTCTTGAACAGTAAATCACTTCTCCTTCTATCAATAATCTTATTATAATATCAGTAGAAATGTCAAATGTTTAAATTCCACTTTATTACTATAGTAATGGATTTAATTTGTAAAACATATAAAATGAGACCATAAATGTACTGGAGGGAGATATCTGTCATCGCACTGTATTTATATAATTTCCTGATGGCTTTACCCACATATTTTGAATGGAAGAAGGATTAAAAGCAATTCTACTTGCAAGAGTTTTGGGACTGGGAATGGATTCTGGAAAGGAGATCAACATGATCACAGAAATGCAGCAATTATTGTTTTAAAAAAAAACAGCCTCAACTTCACATTCATGCAAAAAAGAAAGAAGTGTAGGTGTTTGTCTGTGACTTGCTCCATTCAGGCCCTTTCCCGTTGCCAGAAAAGCCCTGCTTCCCAGCTGCACAATCAGTATTATCACCATGTGTTATTTTTGGCTCCTGAGTACATCTCGCGTAGCGTCATCCTTCCCACGCCAACCCCGGCACGAAGGGCGGAAACTCCTCTTTCCACTCCTCTCTCATCTCTGCTGCTCCCATCCGCGCGGCGCCGCCGCCGGCTCCGTCCTCGCTGCGGAGGGGTCTCCAGAGCTTTCCCCTGGTCCTTCTCATTTCCTTGGGCAAGTGGCTTTCCATCCAAACCTTCATGTGGGAGGCTTCATGTTGGCATCCAGAGTACATGTCCCAAATATGTCCAGCCCCACCTTCTGATCATAGTGCCGAGGAGCTGCCGGTAAGTAATCTCTTGATGGAGTACCTGTGTCCAGTGCCAGAAGCTTTTTACAAACGGGTTGTTTTTAAGGTCATATAATTTCCCAAGTATCACTTTGGTAGGTTTCCAGCTCTTGCCATGATATGTTAACACCAGATTTGTGTCTGAGGGGACAATGCTTTGTTTCTTCTGACACTGTGTATGTTTGATTTCCATAAGTTATTAAAGTCTAGTAAATATAGTAAAGCCGCAACCTTTTTAAGGTCTTCCTTGGCTAAGTGCTACCCAACCAGATAGTTTTTTAATGCTTTTCTCTTCTGATGTGATGTCGCTGTTAAGTGTTTGGAAAAGCTCACATGGCCAACAGCTGCACTTGGAGTCATAAATCTCTTCAAATAAAAGGTTCAGTTTCCTTGATTGTGCCACAGGAGGAGCCCTCACAGCTAAAGCTATAACCTCTCCTAGCCTGAGCTAGGCAGTGTCTCCCTAAACCTGTTTCATTTTACACAGAATAATCAAATATTCATTATGTGAGTAAGTGTGCGTGTGTGTGTGTGGCTGTAGCAGAGTGATTGGGGTACTCACCTGGTAGATGAGAGACCCTGTTCCCAGTGACCGCTCCAATGAATATTTGAGTATTACATATTAAGTATTCATTGGAGCAGGGATAGGAGCAGACTTCTGCCACCCCCAAGGGAGCACCCAAACACCAGGCTGTAAGTCATTCTTTCCTTCTTTAGCTCAATGAATATTTAATTATTTAAGGCCAAACAAGACCGCTTCAGTGGCAGAGGCTGAGATTCCCTGCTCCTGTGTGTGCACCATAGCCCTGATGGCGAGGGCTTGTGTATAAGAGATGTGGGTTTGTATTTCTCTGGACTTGGAAAGAAGTAAATCCAGGTTTCCCATACCCTCAATACTGCTTCCAGCTTCTGAGCTGCTGAATGAAAAACTCAGAGCTCCAACACACACTGTCCAAGGTCATGAGACACAGGTAGTGTGACCCCACGATCAGAGGAAGAATCCTTATCACTGACAAGGCTGGTTTTACAAATCTCTCGGGAGAAAGTATCAGGGCTGAAGACATTCCTTACTCCATAGAAATATCTGCTGGCTTTATTATATGCCTTTCTGAGGTTATCCAGAGTGTGATGCATCAGAAAACCTCTTTACTCTGAGGTATGACACCCCAGACTGTAGTTAACGGGACTTAATCCTGCTTCTGCAGTCCAAGGAGTGGGTGTGTGAAATGGTGATTGTGGGGAAAGAATCTGAAGAGGAATGGCCAGATGAGAGTATTTGGGTCTAAAAAAGGACAAAAGTAGGGAATTGAGCAGTAGAAAGATCAAAGCAAGAAAAAACCCATGGAGTAAGGAGCATGCAGTCACTGACTGGGGAAATAACATACTAGAGGAAAAAACTGGAACAGGGACAGTGACCAGAAGGCACAAACAAAACATCTACAAAGTTATATCCTTTACCTAGCAGAGGAACAGAGGGAAGAGGGAGAACAGGCTAGAGAAGATTACTTCAGTCTTAGAATGTGAAGAATCTCTACCTCACACTTAAGTCTTTGAAAAGTAAAAGTATTGCTGTCTGCTCTCCACTTCCAGGGGACAGTGGGTGTCTCTGAACCAAGATACTTTGGATTCATTTTGGGCAGTTGACTGTAGGAGCACTTCTATGCAGAACAGTGACTTTTTACTCTTATTGCAGCTCTGTTTCTTGTTTCAGATTTCAGAGAATCCAGTGTTATGATTCTGTTGTCAAAGACTAAATGTGGTTTCCAAGCAAAAACCCAAGCAACAATATAATTGTGATATCAAAGTGCAAATAAATTACCTTCTTGTACCCATCAGGAGAGTGTCCAAACCCAAGTCAGCTGCATAGTCCCAGGTGCTGAAATGGCAACACTGCAATCCAAATGGAACTGCTTAGCTCAGAACTTTTCAAAGGTGCTCCAAATGATATGGCTCATATATTTCATATTATATTTCTGTTCCTCTACCGCAAGGCTGTTGAGCCACCACCTTCAACAACTGTTCACTGCACTTTAGAGAAATCCTTTCTGATCACCTTGCTGTCCTTTGTTTTAACTAACCTTTTCCCTGAGAATACAGCTTCAGAGTACTGAAGACCTATGGCAATGAAGGAATATCCCTGTTGTCTTGCTATAAATGTTGCAGTGGTCTGACTATATCTGAGCAGGTGTGTTACTTAGCATGTCCTTTGGTAACACCCACAAAAGCTCAAAACTTCACCCAGATACATTAACCCTGTTTGAATGGCCTCATGTTTTGTGTTTTGTTCAACTCTCTAGACAGATGACAGTAGCTATCCTCCTTCTATACTGAGGAAAAGGCCACCTGTGGACCAGGCCGTGGGGGAAAAGCGGAAAGTGGAGAGAAGGGTTCGATTTCGTGAGCCAGAAGAAGTCATTGAACATGGTATGCTCAAGTTATTAAGACTTTTGTCATGACCTTTCTAGCTTTTAACATCCACTCTGTCTGTCCACACCAGCTTCCCCCTCTAGTGGTGTGATTTGTGACTTTCAACTCAGCATGGAGCAGAGGATGGATGATTTTTCCTCTACGTTCTGCAGAGTTGCATCTGGTCCATTTGCCTGCCTGCCCTGGGAGGAGACAGGCTCCTGCATCACCCTCAGCTGTTGTCACAGTGACCTCCTGAGTCAGCCCCCACAGGGATCATTGTGGACCATGGGCTTGGCAGAGCCCCCCGGGCCACCCCAGAACAATGTTTCCACTCAGACCAAATTTAAACATAATTATGTCACTCTGGCTAATTAGGATGTAATGGCAAGGAGGGAGCCAGCCCTTTCATGGCTCTGAGAAGCCACAGAACACAATAGCAGAGGTCTGAGCCCAGCAGCCAGGATGTAATAACTTCTGCCAACAAAGGCACCCAAGGAATGACAAGCCAACAAAACCTCTGGTCCTTTCATTCATGAACCAAAATAGTACAGGTCAACTGGGAGTGACCTTAAGCAAATGTCTGGCACAAGGATCCAGTTTGCACTTTTCTGTGTGCTAATATGCAATACCAAATAAGAATTGGTGTTACCTTCTGACTTTCCCAAACTAACCTAACTAAGAAAATTGTGTTTATTGATAGAAAATTAAAATTGTATGGGTTTGATATATCAGTCAGTAAAAACACAGGTGACAGAATGGTAAAATTTCTGTCAGCCACCTGTTTGGACTGCTACAGCTTCTGAAAACAAGGCTTGGCATCTGCTGATGTGTCTGCAAACAAAACTCTCATTTCTTTGGCAATACATCCTTTGGGATTCCTCTTGATGTAAAAAGGGAAAGCTGTTTCTTGACAAGCTTGTTGACATGGCCCGGGCTTTCCCATCCAAACTGAACTCCTGGAAACACTCAGTGAGTCATCCCTAAATTCTTTGAAGTTCATCTGACTGCTCAAGGGCAGGATTTTGATGGGAGTTAATAACTCCCTCAGCTCTCTGCCAGAGTCCATGCTCCACACCAGCACTGGTAATCCTGCACTCAGTCCAGCTCCAGGGGACCAGGTTGGTCTCCCACTGGCTCTGACTTCAGCAAAGCTATGCTGGAACTCCAGCTCTAAGGATGGAGTAGAGTCTGAATCTTTTCCATGAAGACATAAGAAACGTTCCAACCCATAATTAGTATTCTGTGTGGCAAACAGTCTGTGATTTAGATTATTTGCTGTTTGTCCACACAATACTATTAACATTAAGGCTGGTAAGATGATTTCTGGCACTACTGAAATTTTTCCATTCTATGGACTTTTCATCCTGGATTGTGTCGGGGCCGTGGTTGCCAAGCAGACACATTTCCAGGATGTTTTTGGTGAAAGTTAGTGTGACAGTAGGCTTTGCTTTCTTAACTTTAATTCTTCTCTCAGCCTGCTGGTCTACCTCCTTTCCTTTCTAGGAATTATGTGGAATAGGGAGGGTTTTTTAGCAGGAGCTCTTTCCTGACCTCCCTGCAACAGCAGCAATCTCTGCCTCCGAATTCTCCCACACAATAACTTTTCCTCACTTTCCTGAAGTGCACCTGCATCTGCATGTTTGCATGGATTGGACAGATCCTCGTCCAGAGCCAAAAGTGGTGTAAGAGGTTGCCCAGCGTCTCTAAGGTGACAGGCAATTTCAGAGACACTGCTTGGTTCTGGCTTTCTTGTTCACCTGCTGCCAAGAGATTTTCAAGGCGTGTAAGAATATTTTCATTCTGTTTTCTAGTCATTTCCTGCTGTGACTACGTAGTGGGTAAGTTGAACTTTTCACATTATAACTGTGAGCCATCCATAGCATTACCCTGAGTTTTCTTTTGCAGCTGGTGAGATGCACTGTGCAAATATACCCTCCATATAGACAGCATTTTGTGCTGTCAGTGGTTGTTGTTTTTTCTCCTCAGCATAAGCAGCACAAGGTGCTGATGAGGTCTGGTGCAATTTTAAACAAGACGTCTAGTAAGACAAATAGTGGAAACAAAAATTAAATCCCTGAAGCTATTTTTAATTTAAATATAATTAATATATTTTATGGCAATAGAAAAGGTACAGGTTTTTCACTAAGATATGCAAGGAAAGCACCCCAAGCAAAACAGTAGTTCTCCCTGCTGAGTTTCGTATGACGGGAAGAGACAATTCATTTATATGCTGGCAGCAGGGTAGAAATAATAAAAATAATCTGGTTTCTTCTTGGTTTTTTTTGTTTGAGGCCCGCCAGTCTCACAGACCCTCAAGCAAATGTGTGTATCTGGATGTTTTTGTGACGGTGATCATTTCTAGAGGCCCTGGCCAACATCCAGTCCCTGTTGTAGGCAGTGCAGTGAGGAGAGAGGGGTGCATATATACATGTATGTAAACACACACAGACCTATAGTGCTGGGAGGCCATAAAGCCTCCCATATCCCTCAGCTGTTGCTATTGTCCAGGAAGAAGGGTTTTATGCTCATAGCAATGGAAGCACCTACTAAGGCAGTTATTGGGCTAGAAACAAGGTACTATAGCCAGAAAAGAGCCAGGTGGAAAAGCAAAGATCAGATATTCTTCAGGGGACAGTGGAAATGTTCCAAGGCAGGAACTGAAACAAAATCTCCTGTGTCCAGGTCCAGTGCTTTTCTTAGATGAGCTGCCATGATACAGGGCACGTCTGTGGCTGAGTGTGCTCTTCCATCAAGCAATTTAACTAAGAAATTTAAGCATTAACTTTCTAATTGTAATCTAGAAAAGCAAATTTAAATTTCAGCACATAATTGTAGTCATGTACTGAAGCTGTTGTGAGCATAGCTCATCACTATTTTGCAGGTAGAATTATTCTTCCACATTATTTTTTTTTCTGTTCATGGATTGAACACATTTCCTAATTTAGAGGATATAAGGAAACCCCAATTTTGCATTTGAGATCACCCTGAAATTTCACATGGAAAGTAAGTTTTGCAAGGTTGAAACAGGTTACCAGTGCTTCATAGAAAAGGGGAGATGTTTAAATATCTTCAGCTTCCACAGGAAGGTTTCCCTGCTCCCAGGTGTGCTCATCAGTCGAGCCCCAAGCTGGGAAAGGCAGGTGGACACCCAGTCAAGAGCTGTAGCCTGTGGTGTGGGAAATCACACAAGGCAAATATCAACTCCCAGCTCACAAATCTCTGCAAAACCAGAGAGTGGTGAGCAATTCCCTGGCTAAACACCTTCATATCAACCATTCATAGAATAATGCCAAATAAACAAATTTATAAAAACTGAAGTCTGCACGTGGATAATTTGCAAACAGAAAGAAGGGCTAAATTCAAATGAATAAATTATTTGCTGCAAATAATTCACTCAGCTCTATTATGGGACATTGATTTGGTTTCTGGTTAGCTATAAAATGACTGCCTATTAACATTTTACCTTTTCCCCATACACTTTTTGATACATTATTATGTGTTTCTTGCTTGATTTTATGACTTTTACCTTCCTCTCTGTACATCTGTATGACAGTTTAATTGACTGGTGTGTATTCCAGGGCTCGGAGTGGAAGCTAATTTAAATATGTTACAGCTAATGTTGGCCCTTTACCCATAATAATACACTCCACATTTTTATCTCCTTATTGATTATGTGCATATGGCAGGAAAATAGCTGCACACTGTGGGTGTTATTCAGGCATGAATTTGGCTTTCTACTGCATGTTTAGTACTCTAAGTGCTTTATGAAATAGCACCGACTGTGCAAGGGCCGTGCGGCCGAACAGAGCAGCGAGATCTGAATCAGCCTGGATCCCCAAGGCCCATGGATGGATACACACAGGCAAGGGCTGGGACACAGATGTCAGCAAGCTGAATGCAGTTCCACACGTGTGCTGCGCCTGACCTATGGCACTTTAAACATACCTGAACTGTATTTCGAAGGCAACAAAAATGTTTACAGTATCTCCTGCTTAAGAGCACGTGCAGAGGATGTTCGGGTGTAATCAGCACACGTAGCACTCAGAGAGTGGTTAAAGCTGCCAGAGCTTTCTGAACAGGCCTCTTGGTTAATGCAGCCACGTTTGGGTTCTTACCATAATTAGCAGGAGTCCCAAACAAGCTGAGTTGCCAGGGAAAAGGACAGAAATCTACATGTTCTCTCTTTTATGGAGCACTACTGAACCTGAACATTAAACAACTAGACCAGGTAGCTTCACATTCTCCTAGTATTCAACTTAACATTTAGTGTAAAGGTATAAAAAATAATTGCTGGAAGGGAACTTGAGATCATGCATTAACTATGCTAATCCTGTTCTTATTGTATGTAATTAAACTCTTTAAATGCTCCATTAGATGATATCTTTTATACTCACCACCCTCCATCCGGAGGTGTGAGTCACTGTTGCTTAACTGATGCCTGTGGAAGTTCTCACCACCAGAGCCCTGTGTACCCTGCTGTTCCCAGAAAACTGGGACAAAGGCATCAGCAGGGGATCAAATTTGGGAAGTGTTTAAGATGGCACTAAAATAATGCTGCTTTCTTTTTTCTCCTCATCACCGTTCAGCAGATGACAGGTCATCATCTGGATTGCCTGTGCTCCTGTGGCTCTCGTTTTGTGCAGTGCTGATCCTTGCTGTGAGTCTCTACTACACCAGCACGAAGCAAGATGTCAAAGTCCTGGAGGAATTTCAATCCCGACTTGTTATCTTCTTCCTTCATATAAGACACGTTGCTCAGAGATGCTGGACTTGGTTTGTGAGGCAGTAGCAGTGTCCTCCAGCCAGACACTGCTCAGCAGCATGAAGCAGTGCAGAGCTCCCAGTCTGCTCCAGCCACATGCAAGGAACACTGAGCATCCACCCCAAAGAGCAAGAAAATCTCCCCTGCTGTGCACCATCCAGCAGCCACTTGTTCTCCTTTTCCCTTCTTTGCTGTTGTTTTTTTATTCACATCAATGAAAAGTCATACTAATGCCTCAAGGTCCCACCAAACTCATGCTCCATCACTCTAAACAGCACACAAGTATCTGGATTTTGTCCCCCAGAGTTTATAAACTGCTGATATGAGGAGCAAAAGTAGAGAGAGAAATACATTGATCTGTGTAGGCAGCAGTAAGCTCTGAAAAAAAGTCTCCTGAGTCTCAGGTCAAGGCATTAAATACCAAACCACCTTTCTCCTCAAGTCCCCTAAGAGATATTCTGCAAAAGTTAAAATAAAGCTGAGCTATTGCACAGACACTGCTCTGGTGGCCAAAGGCTTGGCAAGCTGCTATATTTATACACCTGAAAAGATTATTAGTAAAACCCCAGCAAATGGCTTTCTTGTTTCCCTTCATGCATTTTTTTCGTCCATGGGCAAAAGCTGTTTCTTAATGCTTCACTTGATTCCTGGGTGTGAAAAAGAACACAAAAACTCATTTAAACAGAAAATAGTTTATTTGCCTAACATAATAAATAGCAGCATTGAAACCCAGGTTAATCATCAAATCAGTAGTTTAATTCTCTGCGTTTGATTCAGTCCATAAACCCCAGAAGTTGACTTAGAAGATTTATGATAGTGCTTGTATTCAGACAGAGGTTATGCCTGGATATTCAAGGCCTTACATCATAGTGATATGGACTGTTTGTAAAGGCTTGGGAGGCAAAGCCCCTTTAACACTCCACTGTTCCACCATACTGTGCATTTCTCTGAAGGGAATCCTTTTAATGAGGATCATGTGGAATGGTGCTCCGGGTATCTGCGAGGAGAGCAAATGAGTGCAAGTTTATGAGCTTCACAGAACCAGCACAACCAGCTTTTTAGACCTTAGATTGTTCTCAAGGAGCACTTGCTGTGTGCTTGGGATTATTTTGTGTGGTAAGATTCACATCAGAACCTCTAAGAGCTGAAGAAAAAGGAAAAAAAGAGTACAAAATATACTTCAAAGAATTTTAAGAGATGCCTGCAAGACCTTGGCTTGGGGTTGTAATTCCCCTGCCATTACAACCATCAAAAAGAAAAAAATGGTGCCTTATTTTTAGTTATTTTTGTTAAGAGAGGGCCATACATCTGCCCTGGCAACCTTCTCCCAAGCAGCCTTTAACCAGAAGCGCGTAAACAGAAACACAAAATGCAGCCTTCCCTCAAGAGGAGAGTGGGCAGCAACTTCTTTGAGAACAAGTCTAAAAAATTGTGGCCCAAAGAAAGAAAGTGCCTTCGGTGGCTATTCTCGTGCTCTCCCAGGCTGTCAAAGCCACAGGCATTGCGTTCTACACGTGCAGGTCTGGGCAGCAGAAGGGGCTGCAGGAGGAGCATTTAGCTCAGGGGCCTGTGTGCAAACCACTCGGGCACCCCAGCTCGGAGGCTGAGATACCACTGCTTCCCTCCCCTCACCCCAGCTCGGAGGGTGAGCTACCACTGCTTCCCTCCCCTCTCCACCATCTCAGCCCTGCTGTTTAGGTAATAAAGAGGAAAGGTTTTGAACCTGTGTGCTGGTGAATCTCTGGTGAGAAGGTTTAGGTTGGTGCCTGCATGGGGCAAGGGGGTCATTGCAACTTCTGTTTGCATCTTTTAATGTTCATGATCCTTTTAATGTTCATGTCGAAATTCTTTAGCAAATCAGTGGTGTTTGTTTTTGGCTCTGGACTGACTCCTCTTAGGACTGTGAGGGAAAATGGGCAGGTGGTGTGAAGACCATGTGTGTGCTCACCTTCCTGCACAGGTCCCCAGGAAATGGACACACGACCACCTTTCCACTGAGCCTGCTTTAAATGGAAAATGTCCATGTTCCTCCTGTTGGGGCCCAACTTTATCGGTGTGAGTGAGAACAGATATCACATCTGGGCTGTCAGAGACATTTAGCAGGGGAACAGCTATTCTTGTCTTTTGTGTCAGCTCTGGTTGGGACGGTTTTGGTCATGGGCAAAGGCAGCACTTGAGTTATCTGCTGAGGTCTCACCACGGCTTTACAAGGTCTCCCGGGTCAGGATTGTTTACTGTGGTCAGTCAGATACATGGTAGGCTGCAGAAAGCCAAATTAAATTTGCTTCAAAGCCAGAAGGTTTAAAATAAATAAAAACTAAACCCCATTCCTGGAAGAGTGGTGGCAATTTGCAGGTGAAGAAACTGAAGCTAAGAAAACCAATGAATGTGGGAGTCAATGAAGTAGGTCAATAACATAACCGGGAATAGGAGAAAAAATTCCAGCTCCTGGGCCTGCGTTTGCTTACTGCTGCACAACTTCACTGTGGACTTACCTGTTTAATTTTCTTCTCACACTGAAGCTCTTTTCCCATTCATCCATCCTGCTTAAACACACACCCTTCTCCCTCTCTGCCCATTCCTTCTGTTCTGTAGCCACCACAGGTTTATCCTCACAGCTGTGAGCGAGATGTGATTTCTCCTTATTCTTGTTCAATGATGTTTTTCTGGGTGTGACACCTTTGTGAGTTTGGAGCTCTAAAGTTACAAAAAATCATCTGTGTTAGGTAATAATCCCCTTGCTGGCCATGCTGGGTAATATTTCCCTTCGGTACAACTCCTGAGAATTTCCCAAAGGGGAGAGGGAGTAATTTATTGTAAACAGTGAAGATGCTCACCTGAATTCATGCTGGTGCCAGGTTGGTGAATTGCTTCAGAAGTCGAAAATCCTACAGCCAACCAGCTCTGTGAAATTATTTAATCCAACTTGGAAAAGGTCATGTTTTAGAGATGAAGGGCTGAAAGAGGCAGTGGTGTAGGACAGGACCCTTGCAGCAGTTTTTGAAGCAGGCAGTGCGTAGTTGGGCTTCCCAGGAACAGTGTCTGGGGTGGCAGGAGCCAAAGGGCCAGGGCAGAGTAGAAGGTCTGTGCATGACCATGGATAATGACAGGGCCTGAGGGTAAAATCCCTTATGCAGTGAGCATGTCATTAACACACAACAGAAACAAGCAGACCACAGCAGCAGGGTAAGTGTTGTTTTGACAGTGTTCAGCACATTCCTGCAGTGTGAACGGATGGAGGGCAGCTGCCAACACCCTCTTCAGGCACATCAACAGCACCTGATTGCAAGAGCACGCATCTCTACACCCATATCATTAGAGGAGATAGAAAAGGACATAGTGAGATGACACTAGATGTTTTTACATTAACCTTTTGACGCACTCAGCATCAGTGCTGGTAAAAGGCAGCCCCAAAGACTGCTTCTAGTCCCCCTCCCTCCCTTCATCTCTCTAACCCTGAGAGTCTGAAAACAAGGCTATAGCAGCAATTGTAATTGTCATTTTGCCACTTTTGCCACTTAGAAGCAAGAAGAGCTGTCAGCTTTTGACTCTAAAAAGGGTACTACCCTCTGCCCTCAAGGAATAACTCAGGAACCTCTAAGATAATAGTATGGGCTTGTTTATTAATTCCTTGCTCCAGGATAGCTGCTGAGAGCCTTTAGGCCCACCTCTGAAGAGAAAGACTGATGCTACATGAAGAAAATGAACCAGTTGGCATTTAGAAAATTAGCCTGTCCTGCAGCCTGTGGTCCCCCCTTACGTTTGGTAACAAACTGCCTTGCAGCTGGGTGTTGACACAGGACCATCTTCTAATTGCCTCCTATGGCATTAGAGCTCACTGCTGGAAGATGATACCAAAAGGGCTCAGGCAGCTTAGGATATCCTTGGCTATCCTTGACTATACAAGGTGTGGCACGGAGATGCTGGGGAATGAGTACAAAGACACAACTACTGACGGTGAGAATACTCTTTTTATCTCAAACTGTAACAATTTAAATTCACCTTCAAAGAACAGGCACAGAAACATTGACTTGTCAAATCGTTTATTTTTGTATCTCACCAAATCATAAAAAGCCGATGCACTGTTCAGCAAAAAGCATCAATATATAAAACACATTAACTCATTATCAGTAATGCTGGAGTGTATCACATACACTGCACCCAGTCCAGCTCCTACTAAAGCCAAAGGAAATTGTCAGTGACTCCACTAGCAGAAGGATTGGACTCAGAATTTTTCTTTGCTAGGTGTTTACAAAGGGCTGTATTAAAATGCTAGTAAAAAGCTTCCCTTTTGAGACTGTATCAAAACAATAATAAACCTCACTCCCTTTCTGGTTTTGTCAAACACATGCAATTAAAGCTTCAAATCAGCAGTCATTACACTGCAAAAGACCATACAAATCAAGACAGATAATATTCAAAAAAGGCCAGGCTCTACCCTCAGGTTGTGTGGACTGGCGTGGCTGCTCACAGGCTGATCTGTATGCACTGGTGAGGGATCTACCCCTCTACTGCCTTCCATGGTTAAAGAAATTATGAAAAAGCATTCCATTTTCTCCCCAAATACCCATTGCAGGGACCCCTTTAGCAGCATTAAAAAAAAAAAAAGCTAATCTAGTCTCTTCTAAAGCTTTTCCCACGTGGCTATAAGAGACAGTAGCTCATGAATATGTGCATCAGAGGACATACATTTCAGAGAGGCTGAAATGCTTTCAGGCTCTGCACTGACTTACAAGCAAGAAAAATCTGCTTCAGATCTTTGCAGGTGGTACCACACAAAAACACTGAGCCTTTCAAAATTAAGGGTGCTACTGAGCTACTTTCACAAATGGCAAGTCTACAGAGATTTGGGAACAGTCTTTCCTTCCCCACTCAAGTTACAAGCTGCACAGGACAAAGGGTCAGTGTAGGATATCTGGATCTGCCAACATGGCAAGAAGAGCTTTCCAAAGAAGCCCCTCCAAATCTGGTGGCAATGTCAGCACCTTTCTACCAGATATCTGCATGGCTGGCACAGCTGGCTCTCTCCAGAAGCTGACTTGAGGTCAGCACATGCTTCAAAGGGATGCTCTGCAGTTTGTGAAGCCTCACCAGCAGGTAGGGGCTGAGCAGGCCAAGCAAAGGCTGAATTGGCAATAAAACCCTCTGTGAAGTTTGCAGAAATGTTTTTGAAGATTAACAGATCCAAGGGGATGAGATTTCAGTGAACTGTTGTGGTTTTTTGTTGTTTATAAACATTCAAAAACCTCTCGTGAATGTACTTCTGATCACAAAATATTGATTTCTCAATGGTGTAGCTTGGGCTGTTTTAATCAGAGAGCACTTGACCAGAATTGCCCTGAAACCATCAGCCTTCTCTGGCTGTGGACCCCAGTGCAATTGGAATTAATAAACAATTGGGGTCCCCCCCAGAAGGATGCTGTTCAGTACAGAGCTTCTCAGCATCACTGAGCAAAGGGACTGCCTGCTACTCTGAAAGACTTTAATAATTTTAAACGGTTTAATAAGGAGACTGCTAGCACCTTGTGAAGTCAAATGCTGGGCACCGTTTCAACAACCATGGTTAAAAACGTTGCAGCAGCCGAGAAAGTGGAATGGATTAACTGATGCTATCCAGATCCAGTGTGTTGCAGGAAGATGTGCTGTGTTTCAGACACAAACTGTTGGGCTTCACAGTGTTAACAGGGAAAAATAATTATCTTTGCTGCAGGAGAGGTGGGGTGAAGAGTTCTGGACTGTGTTATGTGGAATACCATGACAGTTTTCAAACACTTCCCTATCTTAAAATCTGTGGTTTAACATAGCCCTTGTCTGACTCCACCAGGTTCCTTGAGAGACTGCTGGCACCAGCCTTGGAAAGCTCCCAGAGCAATACATCACCCAAATCAGGCCTGGCTTGTGTAAAGGGAAGGGTTTGGTGTCACACTCCAGAGAATCTGAATGAAAACAGGGAAAATCTGGGACTGCTTTCCTTATTTTTTGACAAAAGTTTGCCATAGAGACTGCAATTTTTCTCACATTCATAAATCTCTTCAGAGCCTGTATACATACTGGAGTCAAACTTCCCCAAATCTGGGGGGAAACAAGGGGAAAATAAGGAGGAGATGAAGAGTAGTTTAGTCTCACTTGAGTGAGAAATCCTCCAAGATATCAACAGTACTTACAAATCGTCATTCTCAACTCCTTGCAGGTTGTCTCAACTCTCACTTTACAACACAGTTGAGTGGAAAGAGGGAACAAAAACTTCTCACACTGAGTTTCCACTATATACAAATAATTCAAGCTATTTCAGTGAGCAGCTCTTGCTTCCAAGTACTTTATCTCCTTGATAAACACCAGAACCACAAGGCTAAAACATTGTCATTTATGAATTTCAAGCCAAGTAGAAGAGCTCCAACAGGAGGATTTGAGGGGGATCCCGGATAACCTTTCATGAGTAAAAAATTACAGTTGTTGGCTTTTAATTTTGGTAAGAAAAAAATAAATTAAAAAATCGCAAACCAAAAAAAAATCGCTATTTGACCTATGCAAAGGGCTATCCACAGAGCACTCCTTGGGTGCCTATGCCCATTTTTTAGCAATTAGGACCTTACAGGAAGCTAACAAGTATTAAATCCTAAATGCTTTAGCTACCTATGGAAATAGGATTTAGACTCTCACATGGATTCAGTCTTTCTCTCTGCTGTGTGCAATATCAGTTCGAGCAGTTATAGCAGCTATGAGAGGTAGAGAAGTTTAAGCACTCAGGTGAATACATTCACGTTAGTCTATGTTTGCAATAGCAGTTCAATTACACTCTTTGGCATGGACAAAAGAAACTAAAGAGACAGCATTGCTATGTTAACGCTCTTCCCAACAGGATAGAAAGACAATATCCATTAAGTGCCTGCACTGAAATAAGCTGTACTTGCTAAATCTTAAGTAAATTCCACTCTAACTTCTCAGAAACAAATGTTAAGTTTTCTGAGAGAGTGCAATTCCCTTCTACATCAGGAAAGCATCAAAGTGCTGTCTTCTATGCAGTTGTTAGCGTCATAAAACATTGCGTGGAATTTTTTCATTAAAAAAAAAAAACATAAAAAACCATTTAGGTGTGTATCTGTGAGCGCTAAAATACAACCTAGGACAGTTTTCTCTTTTGGAGGACAAAAATAGAAACATGCACTTCAAGGCATTAGTACCATGAACAGAAAGTTCTAAACCAATTTCTGTGCTTATGAAGTTACATGAGCGTTTTGTCTCTGCAGGTAAAACCTTCCTCTCTTCCCAGATTGCCTAAGCAGAAGGAAAGGACATTTGTGGTCTCCAAAGAAAACATTCCAAGAGTTAAAAGTGGGCTATTTCCAACAGCAAAGAAAATGGTCTGGGGCACAAAATCAGGATCTGGACACAGCCAGGATTCTCATTAGCTCAAGGATATTCACACCCAGGCCATTGATTTAGAAGAAAAACCAAAAGTTTTCTCATAATCCAGATTGGTTTGTCACAAATTGCTGTAAATCTTTGCAGTGTAAATTACTGCCTGGATTTTCATTAAAAATGTAAATTAAATTGTAAAAGTGACTTTACATGCAATATGTTTGGGAAGGCTTTGGAGAAGGGAGATGACAAAACCCACACACGCCCAACGCCAGGTTTGTGTGTACTTCCCTGCACTGCACATTCTGCAGCTGGCATCCGTGCTGAATTTGCTCGTTTGATACTGCACTTTCTGAGACCTGTCACGTAGATCCATGTTCAGGTTGTGCAGAAGTCCTGTTTTCCATATAAAGCCCATACAATGGCCTGTGTCCTACACTTCCCAGGTCAGCCTGGAGAGTCCTGTGCACAGCTTCCGTCCCTCAAGAACTACACTCTAACTTGCTACCCCAAAGATCTGCTTGAGTCTATTCAACCATTAAGACAGTAAGTTTTCAAATTAACTCACCCATCTACACTCCAGTTGCTAAACAATTGTGTTATAAGTACATCTTTTTTCCCCTTTTCAAAAGCAAATACATGATTGTTTACAAAAAAGGGGTGTTTTGAGCCAGAATACTGTACTGTGCTGCAGAAGACCGTGGTTTAGCAACCACAAAATTGGTAATTCTCTCAAGATATGTTGTGTCTGTCTGTAATTTAAATGAATTAATAACAAGACCATATTTCATTCCATAATTTAGAAGTCCATGGTGCAGAATTCCTGAATCAGAGAAAAAGTGCTCATGCAACATGGCTGTAAAATGTGAGCTCCTCTTCCTTGCAACTCTGCCTCCACCCTGAATACTACACAGGTTAAATCAGCAGTGTTCCATGCTGGGGACTGAAGGCCTTGAAGGGAAATCTGATTCTCTTCCTAACTGGACCAATTCAGGGTAACATCAGGACATCAGCCAGATATAAGGGAGGCATTAAAACACCTGCAAACTTGCATTAGAAACCCAGCCTTTGGGAGGTTGTGCACTGGCCAGTGCTTTCCTATTCTTCTCCCATCAAATTCACCTCTGGGTATCATAACCTGTTGTGTCTGTCCTTGCACGAGTCCTAATGCTAAGTAAGTAAAAGGAAGTGTAGAAAATTAAAGCATCCTAACAACTCCTCCCGCCTAAGCTGCCTGTTAAGGAAAGAGCCTCTATCCACATCACAGAAGAGCAGTGGAACTGTTTCTGGCACTTATCTGTGTGCCTTGTACATACACACAGAATGCTTTCATGACAAGGCCTGTGCAGTCAATCATCCATCACTGGTTATTAAAACAAGCCCATTTTTAAGGGACCATAGAATCTCTGCTACAGCACAGATGTGTCCTTCAGTTTTTACAGTAAATCATCATGCTCTTATTTTTGCAAGTCCTATTGGAAGTCCCCAGCTGAAAGATGCCTCATGAATTAGTGGGATAAGATGTTTTGAGCATTCATGCCCTCATGAAGAAGTTTTTTTCCAAAAGATGGCTTCAATTGTTCCCCCATTATAAAAACAGTAATAAACGATGTTGATCTAAATGCTCAGACTACACTTGTTAGCTTAGCTTCTTCTGTCTAATGAGGACTTCTGGCAGGGAATTGGTGGGGAAATTAACCACAGAGGGTAGCCAGGGAATATATTTGATACAACAGAATAGTGTGGCAACTGCCCAATGCCTTGGAAAGCAATTCTGATCCAATTGCGTTCAACTATGTGAGCTTCTCTCTGGATTACCAGGAATTGTCACAGGCCAAGATAAAGACCTTTTGACTGTGGCTTTGGCATCACAGGGAACACAGTGACTAAACACCTGCACTGCACATTCTCCACCAGAACAGCTCACAGCTTTGCAATGGACAGCAGCAGGAGGGGCTGATGGCAAAGGCCACAGATTTTCCTCTTGCACCATGTGACAATAAATAAACACAAGTATAGATACCACAGTGTTCTAGTTCTTTGAACACAGCTCTTGCTAGAGTGTTCCCAGAGGCCTACTTTTGGACATGGCAAATTAAAGGTATTGAAATATCACAGGAATGCAACATTTGACTCAGAGAAACTCCTACTGCAGTCACACGATGTGTTGGTTGGCAATGGATGACTAAAAGCAGACGTCAGAGATGTACAGAAGAGAGAAGTGTGTGAAAGAGAGCATAGGTATGCATATGTGTATCAATTATACCACAATTTCAAGACATTTTCAGCCTGGTATCACCAGCCTGGCCAGAGTGTCCAAGCTTTAGGAGAAGAGGTTGCAGAAAGCTAGGTACAAATAAAAAAGCCCAAGTGGGTCAAATAACTGGGAGCTGCAGGATACAATGATCTTTGCAAGTGGGAAGCAGGCTCACTCTACCTGGTCAAGGGCGGAAAGCTGGGGAAAACAGACTGAGATTCACATGGGACTCAAACAAGACCCTCAGCCTCACTTCATTTTGCATGGCAATTCCAACCCCAGGACCGGTGTTTGCTGCTTCTCACGGAAGTGGAAAGGAGGAAAAAGACCTTGAGACAGGAGAGGTAGAAGAGAGCATGAGCTGCAGACAACCACACCCATAAGCAGCATCCTCTCAGAACCTGAGACAAGCCTTGAGCCCTGGTACCTCAGAGCAAGGATGATGAGAAGACACTTGTTATCTTCTGCCTCGTGTTCTTCAGACCCTCAGGCAACACCAGGAGCCGTGGTCACAACACACATGCTGCTCCAGCTTAAGCCTGGTTTGGCACATACATTAAATATATTATACAAAGCACCAGCATGGGTCCACATGAGGAGTAAGGCATACACAGAAGTAATTTGTGGGAAGAGAATTAAAGTGAGACAGCCTTTAACAGCTGGAGAAACAACTGGGCAAACATAGGAAACAGGCTAAATTACAAGACCCAAGCTTTTCCTCAGGGTTTGAAGATGAAGGTCATTCCCTGGCAGTGGATTTGGGTGCTTGCAAGAGTGTTTCTCTTACTAGAATCATAGAGTCATTTAGGTTGGAAAAGACCTCTAGGATCACCCAGTCCAACCATTAACCCTGCACTGCCAAGGCCACCAGTAAACCATGTCCCTAAGTGCCACAGCTACACATCTTTTAAATAGCTCCAGGGATTCTGACTCCACAACTTTTCTGGGCAGCCTGCTCCAATCCTTGACAAACATTTTCAGTGAAGAAATTTTTCTTAATATCCAAACTATTTGACCAAATAAATTTTAAAAAAGGCACTCTGACAGTCCTGATACCCTGAATTTTAAATTCATATTAATTAACTTGATCTTTGATTCCCTCTCCAGAAGTCCTGTGATGTCATTTCCCAACTACAAAAAAGCCACCACTGCAAAGCTTTCAAAGGAATTGCATTCTCTCGTGGGCAGAAATCAAGCTGAAAAACAAGATCTCTCTATAGAGAGCTGTGGCCAGCTGGGGCTGTAAGCAATGTTCAGAGGGCTGGCCCTCTGCTTAGAGCCCATGGAGAATTTTTTCTCTAAACCTATGAGAACATTTTGGCAGTTAAATACAGTGTCAGATTTTATGCCCTAAAATGCTTACTAATTCAGGAATTTGTCATGATATGGAATTCTGTTTCAACCAAATGCCTAAGCTGGTACTTAATTGAGCATCAGAGAGCCCCCAGAAGACAACAGTAAATCTGCATGGTTGTGCCAACCCCAGGCTGGAGTTCTTGGTAAAAGCCTGCTGTCTTCTCTGCCCTCCTTCCAAATTACCAGGTCATATAAATTGTGTATGGTTTGCACTCCTGTTGCCATAAATTCAGCCTCAACTCAAACACAGATGCCACAGATAGTGTCAGTGTACTCCCAAAAAAATCTTCTTCAGTCCAAACTTAGTTGTTTGTTTAAGTTTTCTGCTGACTTGCAGTACACTTCTGTGTACTGTGTACCTGGGGATAAATGCTTAATTCTAGTACAACTTCACTTCTCTGCCATGCAAATCCCACACTCCTCTGAGTCACTCTTCTTAATTATCAGATCCGCCTCTCATCTCAACCATCCACCTGATCTGTTGAAGCACTGGCCAAGCAAAACTGAAAGCAACAACACAGTCACCAGTGAGCTTTGTGTAAACAGCAATTCTTCTTCCCTTTCACAGCAAAATTCATCTGCCCTGGAACTCCTGCCCATGAGTGGGGAGAGTGGACCCATTCAGCACTGAACTACCTATAAAATAACTCAGCTGTTCAAACTCCTTGCTACGTTTATAGATGTATAGAGATACCTACAATGCAAATGCTTACAGTAATTTTGCATACCCTTTATGAAATAAATATCACAAATAAATTCCAATACTCAGAATAGTATACAATGTTAGGGACCAAGTTACATTTATAAATGCACAAGCATTAATACTATCTATTCAGCTTAATTTCTTAGTATGCAAGCTTCAGCAATTGCTAGCTACACTTCACTTCAGGAGTCATAATAAATGCTGGTCATGCCAAAATCTAAGATGAAACAAAACCACAGAAGTTCTCCACCATCCTTCCAAATTATACACAGTTTTTGACAGATACTGTAATAATACACAGGTTTCATGGAATTCATTAACACTGTCCAATATTAAATATCAAATCTGGAACACAGGTCTCTATGTTCTAAACAAAATCGGAGCAGGAGCAACATGTTTGTCATCACTGCGTCCACACACCGCGAAAGCAGAGGCAGCGAGAGTCTGCACCCGAAGCAGAGCCGCAACTGCCCGGGATAAAGAGAGAACGAGGGCAGCCTCACTGGCAAAAGGGAGGACAGGGAGACAAGGGGGACTGAACACAGCTCAGTTACAACTGTTGTTGAAGAAGAGTTTGAAGAAATAGCCTGGACTCTGTGGCCTGGTCTTGCCAGCTTAGCCCTCAGAAACGGTCCCTGTCCCAAAAGCCAGTGATGGCACGAGGGAGCTCTGCTGGCAAGGGCAGGTTACAGATTGTGCCTGCATGGGACAGCAACTTTGCTGTGCCAAAGGCACATAGGGCACTTCACTTTCTTTATCCTCACGTAAGTATTTCTGCCAACAATTTCTCATGGAGGAAGTGAGTGATTCACAAGTACATTTCTTTTCAGGAAAAAAAAATATCTCACATGCTCAATACCCCGACTCAGCTTCAGCTCACACTACTGAATAATAAAATCTAAAGATCCTGCCCTGGAAATTTGCTTACACTTTAGATCATGCCACTTTTCTCATCTTGCAAAGGGGATCGTGAAGGGGATCTTCCTAGCAACAGCTCCTTCTCGTGGATCAGGCTATCTAGCAGGTCCTCCTGTCTGTAGTTGTGATAAACCTTCAGGAAAGCCAGAATGGTAATTGCCAGCCAAGTCAGCCAGGCAGCCCAGAGACCAAACTAGAGAAGAAAAAAATCATAAAGAGGTTAGTATAGGATTGTAAAAACAAAGTCAACTGCCCAGGTGAATATCACAATCTCAGCTGTACCGAAACCCATGGAGTCACGCCAAGTTAAACCCAGTGAGGTCCTGGGTTCTTTATATAAAAGAAGTCACATTTATGGCGTATTTCTGTCGTAAATGCAGATATGCCTGAGCTGGGCATCTCGATGCCAGTGCTGGCAACACAGACACAAAACTGGCTTGTGTCCAAGAGGTGCAGTTACCTTCAAGGAAAGCCCCAGGCAGGCTATTGCCTCTTTCCATGTGGGACAACATAAGCCTGTGTAAGTGTGCAGCCCAGGGACTCTCATCCCTGCAGAATCAGCAGGTGCTCACATGCACAAGCACTCAGGTCCCAGTGTTCACTGACTTTGATCATTTACTTAGAGCTAGAATATTCAACAGAAAAGTCTGACAGCCTCAGAGGTCTGATTCTCATGGATTCATCAGAAAACAGCCTTGTCTAAATGCCATTAGCCTCTCATTATTTTCAATGATCTGATATTTATATATCTCAGGTGATCTCAGACAAACTCGTGGAAGGCAAAACCAGTAGCCCCACGGTGTGATGCAGGTCAGATGTTATTCTGAACAGTAATGAAGAGCTCCAGGACACCAGAATGTTGCAACTTTTCAGACCTCATCCTTTGGATAAACAATGAGTTTTCTGTCATGATTAACAAGATCAGTGGCAGGGTGAGGTTTTGACAAGTCTACATTCAAAACAATCTATTTTGAATTTAAAATGCAAATGTGCCCATCACTATAATTCTGATTCAGCACTTACTGAAGTCAGTGGAACCATTCCCATTGATTTCTGAGGAATGGTAGCTCAGCTTCAGCAATCCCAGATCAAAAAGCAAATGGCAAATGAACTGGAATAGAATCATGCCTTAGTCTGACCTACCTGTGCAATAGCAAACTGGTCATAGAAAGCAGAGTTTTCCAAGTTCAGTTCAAGATCTATATCCTGCAATTCTTCACAGCTACCCAGAAAGGCATTTGGAAGGGGGAAAAAAAAAAGAAAATTATTTAAGAGATTCCAGGTAAACCAAATACAAAATGAAACAATATCCTACACGTATTTTGAACAGTCACAATGTCACATTCTATCAAAGGATATTTAAGCTATTGCAATAACCAGGTCGCTTGCCAATCTTCTCTGAAACTAAGCTAAAAAAGGCATGTAATTATTTTATTAAAAAAAAATAAATGTGCAATGATGTAAGTGATAAATCTTCCGTAAGTGGAATTGTAATAGTTATTATGGAAACAGTATCCTTAAACCCCTCTTTCCCACTACCCGCCTCGCCTCCCACGGATCCACTGCAGGCATCGCCCCAGGTTTGTTGCTTCAACCCTCAATGAAACAAAGTGTATGAGCCTCTGTTACCTTTTGACTTCATCAGGAAAAGCCTCAGAAGAAGGAATTGTGTTTTTGTTTCGGATGCTCCAGCAAGGAGATGATACTCTGATGGTAAGATAGAGGCTGCCTACAGATTTTACAAATAACTTGGACCATTATTGGTGTGAAAAAAATCCCAGGATTTTGAGGTTGTCTTTCTATCTCTTGGTTGATTTCTGCAGCCTCTTCTCTCTCCTGTTCAGTGCTGTCGGTCATCTTGGGTTTTTACCCGAATATTCGATTAGATGGTTTTTGTAATTGAATTTTTAACCGAATATTCGAATAATTCGATAAATCGTTGCAGCCCTAAACAGAACATTTACTATGGCATTTTACAACATATGACAATGTGCAACATAAATGTATGCTTTAAGTAGTACATTTATTCAATATCATATGACATAAAATGTCACCTTTTCCTCTCTCTTCAATGTTATTTGTTTGACAGGAAAAAAAATCTTCCTCAACTTATATTTCCTCTAAGGAGCATAAGCATCGTGGGATACAGTGGACCATTTTAGGAGCTGCACATTTTGTGCACTGTAAGAAAGATCAGCCATCTGTACTTAGCACTTACAAAGTACTTTCCATTCTGCAGCTCTCAGGGCATCCACAGCACAGCCACAGGGCCAGGATCTCTACCCCAATTTTTTTTTGGTTGATAGTGGGTTGTGGCACAAGCAGGATGAGTGACCTGCCTGCTGTCACACCGTGGGTCGCGGGCAGAACCAGGACTGCAAGCCAGGAGCCCTGACCCCCAGTCCCCTTGCCTGCTCACAAGACCACACTCCTCCCATTCTTAGAAAAATTCCAAATCTAGCTTTCCTTTGGAAATAAAAAATTTTAACATAATGGATTTCTTTTGCTTATGATCATGATTCAAAGAGACCACGAAATGCGACGGAAACACATTTTTCTTTGGGGACTTTTAAATAAACAAACAAACAAAAAGTTTGATTTGCTTTTTTTGTTAAACATGAAAAAACTCTGGATTTTCACATTGCAGATGCCTTCTCCCCCTTGCTCACCTTGCGTGTAATAACTACACTTTGTAACACCAATTGTGCCTATATGAAAAAAATAAAAGGAAGAAAATGTACTCTTCAATACTAACCTATTTGGCATGCTTCCTTTTTCAGTAATTGCATCACACCACATGTTAAATCCTACACTCACTATAGTGCTGGCAATAAATGTGATGAACACCACAAAGGCGCTGATCAGCAGATTCAGGAAGGCGTAAAAGAAAGAGCTGTAATAAAAGGGAAGAAAAATGTAACTCATAAACAGCTGAAACACAACATCAGCAGTCTCTGTAAGCAGCACAGAGTGGGCATGAAGACATCAGTTTCCATTTGAAACACATCTTCTTTAATTAAGAACACCTCATACATTGAAACACTATGGACTTGATTTTGAGTCACATTACCTTCATTTGCAAATGTTTTTGCTTTTGATTTTTTTTAACCATAAGAGGATAGGGCTTTAAATATATATACTAAAAGTGATGACTGTTCATACACAGCATGACTTTCATGAGCTGTAATGATGAAAATCACCATTGTTAAAATAAATGTCATTAGCGCAAATTATGTAGTAACTGGAGCTAAAATTATTTCTGGACTTAAGTGATAATTGGGACAAAAATTGCTTAGGAGAGGGAAATTAAAAATAAAAACACAGTACTGATAGCTATAACCATTTTAGGCAATGTAACACAAGGTACTGCCATCATAGGACACGAATCTCAGTTTTATGGGCCATTTGCAGAGCAGGCCAGCTCCTTCTGGGACTTCTCTGGCTTTGGTGCCAGTATGCTATGTCTGCCAGCTGAATATCAATTTACCTCAGCCCCATTAACTCTGCCCAACCAGGGCCTGCCCTCAGCACGTGCTGTGTCTGGAGTGGTACGAGGTGGGATGCTTATACTTTTCCCATAACGTCACGGAATCATTCACTAATTTTTCAGCCTCATTGTTTAACTCCTCCCCTTAATTCTAGCTGCTGAAAAGTTTCTAGTCTCATACATCTGGCAAAGCCCTTCTCTACTTGAAGCTGTTCTAAGTGGCTGTTCAGAATAGAACATTGGAATGTCGTATTATCTAAAAACTGGACATCTACTCCAGATTGGAGAAAGACTGGCAACTCCAGGAGGCAGGTCATCCTATTCAGGTTATGTGGTAAATATTAATATGACAGTTTTCCCACCAGTGCCATTTATTACGCTGGTGCTAGAAGGAGTCTACTCAGCCCAGAGAACAAAAAAACCCCGTCACTTCTTTTCCCTCATTGCTCATTAAATGAAAAGCCAAGAGGCTTTTTAAATGAGTGTTTGAATCCTGGAAGATTCTGGGCTGTAAAATCCAAATTTCTACAGGTTTTGCATGGATACATATGTGACTTCAGGAGGACTTCTTTAAAATGAGATGAGGAAGCAATAATCAGCAGGGTTAGGGTGTTTGTTCCTGTGTTGATGTGGCTTTAGAGGGGCTGTCTAGGCTCTCTCCAGAGTGGCAATTGTCCCATCCCAAGACTGATGGAAAAGAAGGGAAATAAAGCACCTTCCAGAAATGCCCTATAGACTGTGGTGGGTGCCGGATGCCAGGACACCTGACTTCTGGATGAACAATAAGCTGAGTCCTCCTCTTTGGTTTAGCTGGACTTGGTGACCTAGATGAGCTCCTCTCTGAGCACTGGGGTCTCCAGTAGAGAGGGAGCTGCTGTGAGCAGACCATGTTTTACATCTCCCCTGCCTTGATTTCCTAGCCAGACACTGAGCCTGGCTTTCATCCCAAGTGTTGCTAAAGCCATATCCTCTGTGTGCAGCTCAGCATGCTATGCTGGCCTGAGAGGCAGGAAAGACTTGAGCTGTTCACAGAACAAAACAGAGTTGGCACCAGAATTAGTGACAGGTCCAGAAAAGGAACAGTTACCAGGACCATTTAGTGGGCCATCAGACTACAGATCCAGCCCAGGATGTCTAGTCCTCCCTCTGCTTCCTGCCCTACAACAAAAGAGGTTCCATGGTCCAGAATCTGACCTTCCACTGACAAAGCAGGGCTCAGCCTTGCACTTGATTTGCAGCTGGCAAAAGTAACCATCAGTGTGTGCTGAGGATTCCTCAGGCCAGGGCATCCTGATAGAGAACTGTGCTAATTCGACTCTCTAGCTCACCTAGTTTTTCCTTCTTAGATTAGAACTTCAAGCTATGCATTCCAGATTGAGCGAATGCCCTTTAATGATTAATGCTTGTGCTCAGTTACTCTGCAATCCCAGCACTGAAGTATCTGAGTTGCACCTCTACCCTTCAGCTGAGCTGAATAGCCCCAGGCCCCTGAGGCAAGGGGTGCTGAGACCTTTTTAAGAAGTTTTTTTTAGCAGTCATAACCATCTGTCAGCAATCATTCAAAGCCATTGCACATGAAAGATGCAAAGGGTGCTAACTAACCCTGACTGTCTCAGCTGGCTGACCCTGGAGCTGGCCCAGTAGCAGTGACCCTCCTCAACAGGATCATCACTTGTGACATTCTGGTTCTTCCTCAACTACCTCAAATCAGAAAAGACAATTATCATTTATGGTGAGGAGCTCACATTTATCTCTCCATCCAAACAGAAATGTTTTCACCCCCATTTGAACTGTTAACAAATGGCTGTTTAAAATCAGAAAAGGGTGTGTCCTGCCTGCTCTTCATACAGTACAGACCCTCCTTCTTACTAAGAAGCTGCTGTTCCCAAGCAGCTTCCCTATTGTCCTGTTTTACCCTTCTGGGGTCTTCTGTGGTTATCTCATCATCCCAACTTGTTCCATCTTTGCTCCCCATCACCTCACACCCTACTCCCTTTCTTGCCTGGAGCAATTATGAACAGTGTTTATAAAACTGCTGATGCTCAGCCCAAAGGAGCCTGAAAGAAATTCCTAAAAGTTCAATTTTCAGGGGCCTGCCCAAGAGTTTTGAAGTAAATAGCCACGTTTGGATGTAGGCCAAACATCTACCCCAAATTTCACTATTATAAGGATTTTACTGCTGATTTCTTCTAAAAATTACCTGGCTCTGAACTGCAAAGCACTGAGATTCAATTAATCCTCTAGAGATATTGGATCACTTGAGGAAGAGGAATTCAAAGATATTAAGAGGTACGTGGTTGTATTTAGTGTAAGGTAAGTTTTAACATGGAAATCAGTTTCCAGTCTGTGCTTACTACAACATGTTCTAGTATTAGGCAGCTTGAGAGTAGCTGGAAAGAGCCAGAGAGGCAACACTGCTACCCAGCCCCCAGGAACACCATGGCAGCCCAGATGTGAGTAACAGCCCCTTACTCAAGAAACCTCTAGTCCAAGCAGACCTGGACAGGAGTGACTTACCCTTGGCATGGTGCCTAAACCATGAGAACATTATTTTCCTAGTTTAGACAGGCACCAGTGCATCCTCCAGCCCTGTCCCTGCAGCACCCAGAGGCTGGGTTACCTGTGCCAGGGTCTCTGGCCTCTCAGGCCACCGAAGAAGCAAGCACAGAACAACATAGAGTTCCTGAGCTGAACCTCCGAGCCTCTCACTACCCCTGCTGGGGTCGGATGCCCCTTGGCTTGTCTGAGCACAGGAACTAGCTGTCAGTGCAGCCCTGAGCTGCTGCGGGGAGTGCTCAGCGTTGCTCTCATGTCGTAACCAAGCAATAGTTGTTGTCTGCAACAGCTGCCATGCACACAACAAAAGCAGGATAAAAAATGGAGGGGAGTCGCCAACTTCTCCTTCCTGTCCCCCCACGCACCACAATGTTGTTTCAAGGTTTTTCACACACCTGGTGCACACCTGGGGAAGGCCTTCCTTGGCATGGACGTGTAGTGGGACCATGGTCAAGAGGCACCTGCAAGCCCCAGCCTCCAGCAGCACCCCAGGGCCCCCAAAACCTTTAATGAGCACTGCAGCTGAGTGGCCACATGCTGCGCCCAGGCTGCCAAAGGGCAGCGGCTGCATGGCAGTGGGTCTGGCCCCCCGCCCCAAACCCCTGCACAGGAACATCCCCTGGAGAGGGCCCTGGACACAGCTGGGGGTTCCCGTGGGGTGTGTGCAGACAGACACGGGCAATACAGCACCTCGCCCCAAACCCCTCTGGGAAGCAGGATGACCCGGCTGGTGTAAAGCCCACTGCTTCACCCCCAGCCTGCGCCCACGTGCCCCAGCCTCCTCCCAGCGGGAGGGGTGCGCTTGTCCCCAGGGATACTTACTCCTCGTGCCCTTTGCAGAGGAAGAAGAGGGTCCTCCAGGCCTGCACTGTGGCCAGCAGCAGGGAGAGGAGCCCGGTGAAGATGCTAAAGCGGCAGGCGGCCTCGGGGCCCCACTCCTGCACCGTGAAGCGCTGCCGCTCCACCGTCAGGTTGGCGTTGAGCCACATGCCCTCGGTGAAGAGCAGGCACCGGCCGTGGAAGTCGTTGCCATTCTCGGAGAGTGGCACCACCACGATGAAGCTGAAGAGAAAGGCCAGGAAGTAGCAGATGCACTGAGCGAAGAGGAAATTGCTGAGCGCCATGTCCGCGGCTCTGCGCAGGCAGAGGGAGGGAAGGAGGGAGGAGTGGAGGGAGGGAGGGATGCTGGAGGGAAGGATGCAGGAGGGAGGGATGCAGGGGGAGCGATGTGGAATGGGACGGGGGGAGGATGGAGGGATGGAGGGAGGAAGGCTGCAGCAGCAGGCGGTGGGGAGGGAGGGAGGATGCGCAGTGCAATGCAATGCAATGCAATGCAGTGCTGTGTAGTCCAGTGCCTCCTCCGGCCACGGCTGCTGCCTCTCCCGCAGCCAGAGCTGCCCCTGTGAATGGCTTCAGGGCTTGAAGGGGAAGGGGGCAGTGGAGAGAGAAAGAGCTGTTGAGGGAGATCCTTCTTCTTCGGGAAAATCTGGCCGCTACTACTCCCTGGCGCCCAGGGGGTTAAATCAGTGCGTGTGTCCTCAGCAGGGCTGGACACCCCAAGTGGGGCAACCCCCTAATGACACAGGGCACTGATGTCACTCCTGCTAATGGCCATGACACGCACACAGAAAAACCCCAAAAAACAGCAAACTGGCTTCATCCTGGCTGCTTTTGACCCAAGTTTCCAAAAACCTGGACACCAAGCTCAGAAGGCGGCAATAATAGCCAGGGTGCACAGCCACCCCGGGACCACCCAGTGGTTTTGTTCCTAGACCAGATGGTCAGGCCCCTACCAAGACGTTGCAAGGGGAGCAAGGGCTCACCAGAAGTGAAGTAACTTTTGTTGAGCCTTGGTGTTATTTAGGGGCTGCCTGGCGCTGAGATCAGCTACGTTATCTCCTGGCTGGCAGATGGAGTAGGGCTAAAAGGAAATAACCCTAAGCAAGCTCCTGCTGGACACCAAGCTGAGGAGAGACCAGCTCAGCAATGGTACATACATGGCAGGAACAGATGGCGTCTGACTCCCAGAGGCGAGCATCCACCCTGCTCTGCACGGCCAGTGAGCAGCTGCCTGCCCCACACCATACTTGGAAAGACATCAGAGCATCCCCTCAGCTGCAGGGCCCAAAACTGCAAGGTTGGGATGCAAGCAAGCAAGAGGCATCAGAGAGAGGAATGTGTCTTGTGCTCAGAACACTCTGGCACAAAAATCCACATTAAACTGACCCCAAGTTATAGTTTCCCCGCAATCTCAATTTCATTTTTCCATCTCAGCATGAATCCTCTTTCCAACATGAGACACAACAATTAATGTCCAGTTTCAGGTAAAGTAACTTCCTAATCCAATTTCCTAGCCATATCCAGTCTGAGATCAGCTGCAAGTCTCAAATCAGTTCTTAATCCCAGGGTTGCTTAAGCTCATTTTATCACTGTGCCGCTTTCCAGGCAGTGTTTCGAGAAGCAGAGGAGGGACAGGGACCCCAAATACAGTGCACATGGGATTTCTGGCTGGTATTTCCATTGGGCAACTAAACAATTATTTTTCTATGTTGTTAAGAGGTTACAGGTACAGTCCTGAGGCAGGATGGGGGGGATTCTCAGAGAAGACATTAATTTAACTTCATTGCAAATCATTTGTAATGCATATTATCTTGAAACCTCACTCTATCTGTTCAGGGGAAGTATTTTTGAATAAAAAATTTTGTAAGTATATATTAAATGTGTCAGGCCAGTTTTCTGATCCTCACCTAGCTCTGATCATCAAAAATTGTATTTCAGTTTTGCAAGATGAGTTATAGAGCACTGACCTGACCCTGTGGGGATAGGCATGTGCTCCTAACAGAAAAGATTTCACTGGTAGTTCAGTCTATTAGTAAGGAGGAAGGTTTATTTCTCTTAACCTTTCTTCCAAGAAGTGCTTGGTTCCCAAAGGGTTTTGTCCTTTATCTGGAAAGAAATCAGACCTGGATCGAGCTGGGAAACTCTTTTCTTTGAAACTTGACACATCAGATTTGCTAGATAATGTTTTCTGAAGTTGACTTGGGAGGTCAACACCGACATAAAAGCCCAGTTATTGCTTACACTGGAGCCCACAGAAGGGGCCAGCAGATGCCAAGGGCGCTTTGCCTCGGGCAAGCCCAGCGCTCAGATCCTACCAGCAGCAACCACAGGGCTCTGCTGCAGGAGGGTTATTGCAGAGGGGAAGCTGGGGTCATGTGTAGAGCAGATAAAGTTGCCTTTGCTGATGAACTAATTCAAGCGAGCATTTATTGGAGAATTTCAGAAAATACAGCCAGGCCTTTACAGATGTGAACAGGCAGGTAAAACAGCTGCACTTAGCAGGCTGACAGCTACTGAAGCACAGGACTTGGTCAGATGGAGCAACCACACACTGGAGTGAGCAAAGGGGTAGAAATAAAACCTGTCAGCCGTCCCTTTGGCAGCTGCCTGGATTTCTCATACTCTTCTCTCATGTAAATCCTAAAAAAAAAAAAATTTACACTAGCCTGCATCTTGGTCTCGAAAACATACAGTTGTTTCAGTGGAGTAAATTTGATAGTGTTTTATAAAGAAGATTCTAGTAGGCTTACTTTTCTCAACATGGTGAAACTGTGAGGGACAAGCAATTCATTCGCTCTCTTATCACGGGGAATGGAGGACATTAAATATACAGGTCAGGCAGAAACTTTGAAATAGAGTAAAAGATGCACATATTTCACACATAATTTTTCCATGGCACACATCATGGGACACTGCAGGGACCAAAAATAAGTGCTGGTGCCAAAAGATATTAGAAAATTTAATGGGGAAAAAAAAAGCCCCAAAAAGCCTGCAAAATACAGAGCTGGGGAAGTAACCTTCAGCTCAGGAGTCCCTTACAGGAGGTTGCTGGGAAAGGAGAGTCACAAAACGATTCCTCTGCATTTTCCAGAATCCTCTATTCTTCCCTAAACCAAGCGTCTGCTCCTGGCTGTCCTTGGAGATGGGATCCCCAGGGAGATGACCCTCTGGTCTGACCCACTTTGGCCATTTCATGTTCTCTTTACAACAGCTGGCAGCAGCAGCCTGCTGTCTCAGCTTTCCCATCCAAGTAGGGAGAGCTGTCCCTCTAAAGCATCCCCCATGCCTTGGCGTCTGTGAATGCCTTTAGGGGGGAGTTACCCCTGGAGCAGACACGTGGCCAGTGTTTGGTCCCCCTTGCACTGTGGAAGAAGCCCGTGGGGCAGTTCTTGCAACTGCGCAGCCCGGAGAGAAGAGCTGGGTGTGTGATGAGAGGAGGCTGCACCGTCCCCAGCTCTGGTGGTGCCAGCACAAGAAGCACAGCTCAGGTGTTCTCCTACTGCAGCCCCACAGGGAACACCATCACCTTGACCGTGACAACCTGGGCCTCCTGCCCACAGCACAGAGGGGTCTCACCTGCTCCGGGGCACCCACCCAGGCTTGCTGCACAGGAACTGAACCCACCTCCTGCAGGGAAGAAACCCCAAGGGGACCAGGTGCTGATATGGGAATGAAGATGGCTTGCTCAGCATCAGGGAGGGTGAAGTTCAAAGTTTGCAAATTCTATGTCTCTGGGGGAAAAAAAAAAAAAAGACATAAAAAGAAAACAGGCTGCATGACCAACTGCCATAGCATCTCAGTGATAAGCAGAAAACCAACCCGGATAAATCAAGATTAGAGATACCATATTTGCCTGTATTCCCTTCAGCCCCATATCTCCTTCTAGCTGCCTGGATAATCCTCTGTAGATCAAGTAAAACGTATGAGTTGGGCTGATGTGGAATGACTGATGGGGACTGTGTTTTTGGCTGTGCTGCTCCACACTCCCTCTCAAGTCATTAATTATGCCATCTGACATGAGCAGTGCTCTCAAGTTGATATTTGTGAGGTAAGTGATGAATTTCCTCTCCTCCTGATAGCTCATTAGGACATGTTTTATTATGGGAAAATTTGCTGAGGAATTAATTATTCAGACAAAAACATTTTTGGGAGCAGCTTTATTTGTTTTTATATTTATTTTACCTTGGATATATCATTTCTGTGGTCCAAGAAAAATAACAGCTACATTTCTAGAGGGTGGCTACCACCTTGCTACCAGTAATGCACTGCTTATTTCTGGAGAGAAGCCACAGAGTCACAGCAGTACCTCTGCAGAAAGATGCCCAGGGAGCAATATGTCTGTATTCTGGGCAGAGAAAACCAGTTCAATTGGCTGCTTTTGAGCCAGCCCTTCAGTCACCCAAAGGCAACTTCTCCTGATTTACTTTAGCTCAAACAGCTGCCTCAGCCCATTTTACCAAATGGTTTAGCAAATGCGGTTTGCCCCAGGCTTTGAAGTCTATTTTATCCAGACTCTCTGGTCTGTTTTATTATTGTATTAATCCATTATTATCGTTATTATGATGATTCCACATATCTTGACCTATGCTATTTGTCCTCTGAAACTAACGGAGAGAATCCAGGCACGTCATGTATCATCTTATGATAGCTGATGTAAATAGCACTTTTTGGACAAGGTTTCTTGTGGTAATCACTATATTTAAGAAAGTCTCTGCCACTAGTTCAGAAGGATTACAGACAAAGTACCAAACTGTCAGCCACCTGTCACATCTGCATTTCTTCACAGCTACCACTGAGTCATGAATCTCTCAGGGCATCTCATCTGGGAACATGCTGACATTTTGCCTTTTATTTTTTTATAAGTATCTCCCTTCTGCTAGGAAAGCTGTCTGGTCTGTGAGGAGGTTATATGAAGAGAGGGTGCCATGCCGACAGATATTAATGGGGCAGTTATCAGGCAGCAACTGAATATCATTAATGTGTCCAGATAGAATAACCTCTCTATTTAGATATCCAAAGAAAAACAAACATATTCAAACATATTCACACTCTGAACTGAAAAAGTACAGGCTGCGCCTAAAATATAAATACAAAAAAAATTTTTTTAATTAAAAAAAAAATTTTAAATGGTACCTGATCTTTTCAGAGCTCTCATTCACCCANAGTACAGGCTGCGCCTAAAATATAAATACAAAAAAAATTTTTTTAATTAAAAAAAAAATTTTAAATGGTACCTGATCTTTTCAGAGCTCTCATTCACCCAAAGCTCTGAGTGACTTGTGCATGTCAGACTCCACAGCACCTTACAGCCTGCAAGAGCTGTAACAACTGCCAGGAACATGGTCCCAAAATGGCACATTATTTGGTCAACTGCCTCTGCTGTCCTCTCTTGAGGACTGTAGAGGTTATGACAAGAGTAGGACAAACTCTAGCAAGGTTCTGATCCCAAGTTCTGCACAGGTGAAGAGTGCATTGGAAAAACAGGCTTCAGGAGTGAATGTATATTTTCTTCTGGCAGTAAAGTGATGTTAGAAAAGCATGGAAGAGTTGGAGACTTAAAAGACTAAAAAGAATGAAAGGGAGGAAAAAAAGATGACAGAAGAGACATCAGCAAATGAGGAACCCACAGAGTCCAAGCAATCAAAACCCAGCCTGAGGGTAAATGTAACTCTGCCCCACTTTAGATTAAATGGGGTCATTATGTATTACATCAATATCTTACATCTGCAGCTTAACCTGTGACTGCCAAAGACTGCAATATCACCATATCCAGAAGTCAAGCTGAGGTCTTGTATATCTGAACAATTCTGTATCTGCTTAAAACTCTGTGCTTCAGAGCTTGTTCCTTCTGTACCTTACGGACATTCACACCTGAAAACCTCTCGTATGCTGTACCAAGGTTTGTGACAGTGTTCTGCTGTGTTTGAACTGCTTTTTTCTACCTGTACAATTACTGGAAGGCATTATTTCCCTTGGTAAATTGGCTGTCCTGTGCCTCTTTTACTGTGCCTGCCTGCTCTGTAGCGTGAGAGGCACTGTGCAGAACAGGCAGGCAAGGCTGTGCCTCACCAGCCACACAGCAACCAAGTCCCTTGGGTTGTCCATGTCCCCTGCTCTGTTTCCACCACTTGCAGAAAAATGTGTTTAACCAGGGTAATTGTTAAGACGTGCAGAAATCTAGCAGCAATATTGGGGAAGACCGCCCAACTGTTTTATCCTGAGGCCTTTTCTAGTGAGGGACACTGCAGAAGGGAGTCTGGCCCCAGAGGCTGGTGCAGGGAATGCCCAGCACTTGCAACACTGCTACTCCAACTCTGAACCTGTTGAAAATGATGCTCAGGGTTTTGGGTTTTCTTCCTGAAGATTACTCAAGCATTTTCCAGCCCTAATATGACTTTGAAAATGAACTTCAGCCTTTGCTGGTTTGGTTTTCTTTGTAAATCCTTTTTATTTTATGTGCAGCAAGTAACTTATATCTTAAGATTGAATCATTTCCTTGGGAAATTTTCATGGTCAATAATTAAGGATCCATCACAAAGACAGCAAAAAAGCAGAAAAAAAAATCCATCTGTAAACCACATCATGGTTTTAAATGAGCTATTGTGATTTTAAAGGTTTTAGGGTGCAGGGGAAGACGTATCACAGAGTATCTCTGCTGTTCATTCTAATTAAATGTATGTTGAATCACATTTTAGGGAAAAAAAGGTATCTCAAACCCTTATCCAAGTAACTGCGTGCTACAGATCAGCATATCTCAATTAGTTTCTTCACTGCTGCACTACTTTATACCAAAGGAGGTTCTGACCCACCTGTCTTCAGCAGTTCCTGTTCCCCTCACAGAGGCACATACTAAGAGCAGCTAATGGGGAGCATGCCAATTAATAACATGGAGCTGCTTTGTATGTGACATATTGTGCCATGCACTGATTTTTAATCTGCTCACACTAGCATTTGTCATGCAGGGTGAAAGTCTGATGTGAGAAATAGCCTCTTCATTTTCCCTGACAACTATTAACACTGAGCCAGTCTTCAGTGCTCGTGCCGCAGGCAACTGCTCCTGCCAAAACTAAATGCAAAGACTGAGGAGAGAAACACTTTGCAAAATTAAACTCTGTCTCAAAAGTGAATAAATCAGGACAGAGAAGCACATCCTTAACTCCTGGAGACAGGAGGAACTTCACGGTGACTGTTTACCTCTGATGAGACAGTGAGCAAAAAACCCAAACATTAAGATGTGGCTTTGCTACTGCTTGTGGATGGGGCAATGCAGCTGTAATGGGGGAAACCAGACTTAAACTGATTCTGGAGTCACAGATAAAGGGTAAAGTGCAAGGGTCTTCTGGCTTCTCTATCGCATGGTCATGTCACAACTCACACTCAGCATCCTAAGCATTGTCAACTTCAGTCCCACCACCAAAATGCACATTGGGCAGGTAGCTGTGAAAGCTGAGAGCCAGCCCCAGTAAAACACAGTACACAAAGACTTAGAGAGAAATTAGATGACTGCAGCCCTCAAATAGCTTTGTTTCGTGTTGTGGCCTCATTAGTCACACTGCTCAAATGTGAGATAGAGACAGATGTTCCTCAGCTCAGCTTCTCAGCTGAAGGTGCTGGTACCAACTTCATTGCAGCCAGCAGAAGGTCCAACACAGTCCATCTCTCAAGGCTACTGAGAAAGAAGTGGAAATAAATTTTTAAAAAAGAGCCCCAGATCATCACATTCCTGGCTTGGTGCAGCCTGCAACTCAGCAGATGAATTGCCTAACCCAGGTGGTTTTGCAGAGATCAGTTTTCCTATTTCAGTCCAAGCACAAAGCACCTGCCAACTAACCCACACGGGCTGGCCACAGCTTTTCCCACTCACAGATCCTGCATAGGGATCTGTTGCTGTCACTGGATTTAGTTATTGTCAGTCAACAGAAAATTGGATAGGTCTATTTGTTTTGAAAACAATAAACCCATAGGCTTTCCGAAGGTCAGAGGACTCCTAAATGTCTCGTGCCATTAGTGCTTTCTTATCATTAGCCTCTCATGAGGTGATTGCAAAATGTGGTCCTACTGAGGCTTTAGAAACATTAAAGGTTCAACTATTTACTCCCCCTCTCATTAGGGTATTATTTATTTAATGTACCAAATGATGTGGTGGACTTTTCATTTAAAGGTCTGTACAGGGAGGAAAACACCCACTGCTTGGGTAAACCCTGAGCACCCCAAAAGCAATGCATGGCTGAGGCACAGCTGCATTAAGGGGTCATTATTGCCACAGGCCTCAAAGGTTCTGTGGGATGCCAGGAAAAAAAAATAAAAAAGAAAAAGGAAAAAGGTAAGAAAAAGAAGAAAGAGAAGAAAAAGAAGAAAAGAGGGTTAAATAAAAATAGAGTAAAACAATGATGAGCAAATCAGAGATTCACATGCGATCTCAAAATTAACTACTTTGTAAGTTCAAACAGAGGTCCCACCTTATGTGAGGGGCACATGCAATTTGCGCTGATCAAAGCAGAGCTTTGGATACCTGACATAGGAGATGAAATATAAATATGTGGTTTGTGAAGTAAAAAGACAACACCGACAGTAATGAGACATCAAAATAGACCTGAATGTCACACTCCTGGGTGCAACCATAATGATACCTTCTCTTGTGGCAGAGATTAAAAGGCAAGGAATACAAGCTCATTATTGTAACAATTACTTTAATAAGCATGTAAAACTGGAATTTAGTGGGGGCTTTGCTGTTTGTTGTCATATTTGGTATTCATTTTCCTTGTGATTGTTCAAAAATTGATAAATAATGCCTTTTATCAAAATGCACAGTAGGAGCAAGGTTTTCAGAGGTGCCCTGTCTCACTTACAGTGCCTCTACACAGTAACAGAACCATTTGACTGCCTGTACTCTGAACTTGGCATATCCAGGACCAATTTATCAAATATTTCCATTTTAGAGCCTCCTCCTAGGACCTACTAGCCAGGACATGTTGTTACATGGATTGCAGAGCAGAGGCAGACTGTGCCCAGCCTGCGTGGCCGGGGGGATTCCTGTCCATCCGCATCCTTCCCTGCTGCTCTGTCCTGATGTCTGTCCCTCCAGAACGGGCAACTGAACAACCTCCAAAAAGAACCCCTTCTAGGAAACTCAGATTAAGAATGGGAAAATGCAGGTTGCCAAATATCGATAATCTTGGCCCAAAAGATTTCTCCCCTTCAAAAGCTACCAACCACAGTATAACCCAACTTGTGCACCTCTCCCCAAATGTGCACGTCACAGTAGAAATGGCAAAACAGTGAAGGAAACTAAACAAACAGAGCAACTGTTAGTGACAGTGCTGCAGGTGCTCTAAATAAATCACTTAACATCAATTTCCCCTGCTGCAAAGGGCAGAAATGTCCATTGACAACAGCTGGCTGAACTCACAGGGCTGTTCTTTTCCTGTCTAACTCCCAAGTAAATTTTTGTAGTTTAAGAAAATTCCCGGTACTTGCTATAAGTGTGAAATTTGTCTCTTAATTAGGAAGTTTCTTCATTCTGAAGAAAGCACTATATAAACGTGAAATATTTTTATTAACATTTAACGGAGGATTGAGTGCAGTATTGACACTAGGAAATGGACTGTATTATTTTTATATTGCAATATGCAAATATACTCATTGTTACTGCAGATTAGGAGACTGAATTTGCTAATGCTTTTTAATAATGCTTATTATATTTCTCTGACAAAAATACCCATTAAAATACCACTTAAAGAGCATGAAGACTGCAGACATGTGAAATTAATTCTGATTTTTTTTCCAAAAAGCAAGTTTTAAAAATTCAAATCTGCATTTTTCTGTTTTTACAAATAGCCCACTGAATCAATATTTCAGGAAAGTGAATCAATATTTCAGAACACTGTGATGTAAAATAAAAAAAAATTGGTCTATTAACATCTTTTTATTAGTGTGTCAATTGCAGTGCACAAAATTTGCACATATGGGTAAAGAAATTGTTTCCTGAAAATGTGCAAATTGCTACTTCACTGAATGTAAATGAAGTGCTAATTGCTCTTTGAAAACAATATTTATGCAAATTATGCCCTACTATTACATTGCAGTGTGGAGTTTACATTTATATTTGATGCATTTTTTTCTCCATCCATTTGACAGTCCCTGGACAACGGGACTTGGGATATTACTCACTTTCTTTTCAAGACATTTTATGGAGACATGAATGGGTGAAGAATGGGAAAGGACCTGCAGGCAGTAATACATCATGACCTAGAGGGGCAGAAGATCTAAATCTGTTCTGTTATTCTGGTTCATCATTCACTAAGCAAAGTATTTGCAATAAATGATTTATATCAAATTTTCCTCTTATTCTGCTTGCCTTTTGACCTATGATACATTTGGAAATTCTCTACAAAAGCCATTTAAATAAAAATGTCTGCTCTCTAAAACAGAAAATAAATTAAAGTAGCTGATGCCATCAGACCAAACATTGAATTCAAAGGGATATGTTTGAATTATTGGGGGGGGTTAATTGATGTTAACCTAGTTTTAAGAGGTTGTTTCTTTTTTTTTCCCTATTAATGTATCATTAATTTGGAGAAGTCAAAACACTTTGTCCATAATTTCCCAGTCATAAGCAAGAAGAGCCTTGAATCACTTTAAGAACATCTGTTTTGTAGTATTCATGAACATCATCTGGAAATTTTCATGCTGAAACCTTTAAAATATCCTGTACCCTTATTAATATCGTATTTCCTGAGGTGAAATTCTCCTACATTTGATATTAGTTTTCCCAACAGCGTCATAGAATCATAGAATAGTTTAGATTGGAAAAGACATCTAAATTCATGAAGTCCAACTATGAACCCAGCAGTGCCAAGCCCCTCCGTGGGGTTCAGATTAGCCTTCCATGGTTTAGATTCCTAAAATTTGTCCTCTGCTCTAAAGTCCTCTGGTGATCTTAACAATGTTTAAGCCACTAAGCATTTTGGTCTCTCACACACACAGAGTCACTTCTTCCTCTCAGGAGAGAATGGAAACAGGAAACTTCTTCCTTTTTTGCAGAGTTTTCCATGATGGGTAGCTTGAACTTCCCTATGAAAATGCTGTATCTCTCTATTGCTGGTGGAGCAGGGCTGTGAAATACAACTCTTGTAAGTTGTAAAACCTCTTCCCCCAGCCTTAGGGATTGCTCCTCTGTCTCCAGAGCTATCCAGTCCTCAGGTGCTTTTCAGGAAAATTCTCAAATGTCCCTCAAATTTAGCTCTAGTTCAGCAACTGGAATTTCTTAAGGCTTGCATAAAAAACTGAGTTCCTCTGGCTCAGTGAGTTACCTCAACAAGCTAAGATGCAGCAGCCACTTCTGTACACACCATCCCCTTGGTATGTTTTAATTCAAATTTTCTTGAGAGTGCTTTAGGTTAATCTGGTTTACACCAAACACGTCTCCTCCCTTCTTCCCGGGGTCCTCATTCCCGCTGCTGGATGCAGACTGCTGCACCGTTACCTGCACCGGGACCCCAGGTAGG
This sequence comes from Atrichornis clamosus, assembly GCA_013400975.1. Taxonomy (NCBI): domain Eukaryota; kingdom Metazoa; phylum Chordata; class Aves; order Passeriformes; family Menuridae; genus Atrichornis; species Atrichornis clamosus. Next base: position 65,544 of record WBMZ01008085.1, on the reverse strand, counting down.
TGCTCACCTCCTAAGCACTGTCTTCAGTTTTCCCCTGATGAAAACATTCTCCCTTCTGTGAGTCAGACTCTGTTTATGATCACATTTTTAATTACTCCAGGGAACATATGCGAATCCTCATTCATCTTCAGATTGAGGAACGTCGTAAGAGTCGGGAGCCATATGGCTCCCATCTACAGAGAGGGAAAAGGTGTGTCAAATTCCTCACTCCATTAGCTCCCAACAAGATTAAATTTACATCCAAGGCTGGGCACAGCTTTCATGCCAGCAAGATGAGGGCTGAGACCTGCAGGCAGCACAGCATGGGCATCCCTCCAAGCTGCGAGGTTCTCCAAGCATGGGTCAGAGCCACAGGGCACTGCAAGCCCCCTCTGCCACCTCCAGGGCAGAAAGCACGACCTGGATACCTATACGACCTGTTTCAATAAGTGATAAAATTCGAGCATGTCATGTGCCAAATGCTCATCAGCTGTTTAAGCGCTCTGAGTAATCGCGTGCTTTAGCCTGTTTTCTGTGTGGGTATGTTTTTGGGGGGCCAGGAAAGTGGTGTGAGGAGAGAGAATGAGTTGCAGCCTGAGAGAGAGTCACTAGAGTTTAAATTCCTTAGGTTTAAAACTTCAGAGGCTTCAAAGTTAGTTTCCTCTACTCCCTGGGCTTAAAAGACACTTATTGGGAGCAACAACTTTGGCATTTGTCCGTCCAGGTGCACTGAAGTGCAAAACTTGTCCCTAAGGACAAGGTCAGCACCTTCTCAGCAGGTGAATAACACTGATGTAATACTGCATCTAATAATGTAGTACCTCTAGCAAGGTAATACCACAGGTAATCACATCCTCATCCCTTCCATTTTGAAGGTAATTGTTTTACTCTTGGCGTTCTTTTGCTGTCGAGGAAGACACAATACAAGGAGTAATTGTGTCCAGCCCTTTCTCAGGCACCAGGGCAGAAGTGCTGACAGGATTCCAACCACGGGCTGCTCACTGGCAAATAAAGTGGTTGTAGAGGTGTCACCAAGGGCACACTTTGATCTTCAGGTTTTTATTACTGGTAAGGATATGTGAGAAGACAAGGATGTTGTTCGCTGTCAGAACTGAGATTGAATTTCTAGTGTTGGCAGTTAGGGAAGAATCAATCCAAACAAATCCTTGGGAACACAGAGCATCTCATTTGGCAATCAGAGGAACACAAAGGCATAATGCTATTTTAAAATCGGATTTTCCAAGAACTGCTGTTTAAAATACATGTATAAATAGCAATCCCTAAAGCCTGGTAATGCTAGTCTCCTCCTGAACCAACAGCTTCCAAATAGTTTGTAGAAGGCATCAGATTCCCCTAATACCTCTCACACTGGTGCAAAAAGGGTTTCACACACACAGACACAGACAAAGCACCTATTTGGGATTTGTGCCTCAGTCACTGAGAACAAGCTCTAACCCACAGTGCCCAAGTGTGAGGGAAGTAGATGTCTCTCAAACACGTGAGTATTTTATTATCCCGTGACAAGGCCTCCACTCTCATCACCCCGGAGCAAGAGGGATGCTGCCAGCTCCTCTCCCGGAGCTGGCTGTCGGTCTCCCAGCATGTGCCAGCTCTCAGCATCATCACCCCTCTGCTGCAGACCTCCAGCATGGAGACAGGAAAGCCTCAAGAGGTGGCAAGCATAAAACAGATCCACCTCAGTGGATATTCAGTGGCACTTCACTGTTAGGATTCTCTAATCCACTCTCCCTTTGCTCTCTGAGGGCTACCTGAGTAAGGGTGCTCTCCCTGCATGAATTGCCATCTGTTTCCTGCAGTGCACCAGGAAAGCAGCTTTAAACCAAAGCAGCCTCACCTTCTGTCTTGTTTTGCTGAAGTGATTCAGGATTTCAAGCTATCAACACTTTTTTTAGAAGAACTCAAGAGAAGGACCTAAAGAAGCAGTGTTCCAGTGATCCAGGCATTGCAAGGGAGGTGTTGGATGTCCAGCTAGCAGTGGGATTACCTACTCCACAGCAGAGTCCATGCTGCCTCTGAGGAGGGAGGAATGGGATGCCTGAAAGCAGAGGGCACTGAGTGAGAAGCTGTTTGAATGATTGAAAACACGCTGCATTTCACTGCTGTTGTGTTAATTCCTGACGACTGGGAGAAGAATTACCTGGCATGGTAAAAACCTCCCATCTCTCTGATAGTATTTTTCTAAATGGACAGTGTGAGGACTGCAGGGAATGTTCTCATTTCTTTCTTTCCTGCCTTTCTTTCCCCTGGCACGCTGCAATTTTACTGCTTTGTTTGACTTTGCAACAGAAATTCACAAAAATGTGAAGGCAAAAGTGTTGCTTTGCTGATGTGACTCAGGGTCTTCAATCTAGTGATAATTTCTCCAGTGTAGGTTATAATTTGGAGGTCAATCCTGTCAAAACCCAGCACAAAAAAATTCCAAGACATTATGTAATTAATATAATTTATTCAAATGATACATTAGACCGCAGGGTTTTCTTTATTCCAGTAAAGTCTGCCTCTTTCCTCCATTTCCATTTCTAAACTGTAATCCTGGAGATGTTTTAAAACTATTATATAACCTATTCATCACTGTTGGCAAACATCCACCAAAATCCAAATTTTGCGTTGGTTTTAGTCTTGGAACAAATACACAAACGACCCATTCCCAAAGGATAGTATAGCTTTAATTAGCCCCAATTTCTAAATTTTACAGGACATAGTTTTCCAAAAGCCACTCTCTGTCTTGTAACCTTTAAATTTCCAGGCGATGATCATAGGCTATAAACCACTTGCCTAAGCTCAGAAACTTTGACTTTTCCCCAGTGTATCTAAGGAAGGTTGGGCAGGGTCCCGTATTGTTCCTTTAGAGAAGACTGTGTTCTTCTCTTCCAAGCACTCCCAGGAGAGATTCACTGTGACCAGCAATGGTCAAAACACTCAGTAAAGGATCTCTTCCCAGAGAATTTCCTTGGCCATCAAACCACCTCCACCACAAGGCTGCCTCCCAGCATCCCAAGTGTTGCCTTCAAAACTAAACTTTTCAGACGTCACTTTTTCTCTTCCTTAGAGGGCAAGAAAGTGGAAAGAGGGAAAAATACATAAGCTAGAAGGACTCTCAGCAGCTAAGGATCAGCTCATTGAGATGTGCAATAGAAGATTTTCCTCATAAAATCATATTGGCCATAGACAGAAACTATAAAACCTTACTAGACTTCCATTAGCATCATGCCTCACTGTGTTTTTATTTTCCCCATAACAGTACATAGTGGAACTTCACTCCCACATATGGAACATTTAAAACAATTTCAGTGATGATTTCTGTTGTCTGAGCTTTATGTTTTATACGTTTTTTAATCTCCATAGTCAACTGCTTGTGGAAGAGACCACACCACTCAAAGGATGTATAACATTTAAAATATTACCAATTTACACACCTGGGGGCTTTGTTGGTTTTACATAAGGTAATCCAAGCAGGTTCCAGACTATTTAATTGTTTTTCCACTGACCTTTTTCTTGTATATATCTTCCTTGCTCCATGGGATGCAGGGCGCAAATATAAAACCTTTCATGCAAAGTAAGACAACCTCGAAGTTTGATTCCACCCCAGATTCCCCAGCAGTGTGGCAGTAAACCACCCCCCATCTGGGAGGCACAGGAAGGGAAGAGTTATGAACAAAGGCTTGTCATTTCCAGAATCTCTTCTACCCTCCCCATTTTCAATTAGAGCTTCAGGGTCTTTCATTACACGCTGTTTCAGAGTAGAAATGTCATGAATGAAAGCAAGCACCCTTTTCCAACCTGCTCTAATAAGCAGCTATGAGGTAACTACCTTTGCTAGTCGGGGACTGAGTTCCTAAAGTATCTTCTCGTACTCCTGGCAAAGCAACAATTTTGCTGTCATTGTTCCTGCAGCAGAGTTCAAATGAAAAATGCTCAGCAAGCCTCCTCAGTGTGAGTTGGATTTTGTACTTTTTATGGTGCTAAGTGTCTTCATTTAAAATAAAAAACATTTTAGTTGAAAACACAGAACTGTTCTTTGTGTCTAGAAAACATAATGCTACAGCGCTTTCTTTGGCCCTAAGTGTACACCTATAAAAACCTTTACCAGGCACTCAGCACAAGCTATTGTTCCTCCCACAGCAGCAGAAATTGCCTCAGATTTGAACCTTGGAAGCAAGGGAAATGTGAAGTGGATACAGAAAGGGAGCACATTTCTCTCCAGCTGACAACTCAAGGTTATTTCAGAAGTAAATAACGTGTTGCTAAAGAGATTTCTTTCTCTTTTCTGATAATAAAGTTGCAACATGCTGAATTTGACTGCTTCTCATTACAGCAGAGCTGAACAGGTCAGAGGGTGGGCAGGTTCAATTTGTCGTTTCAGGGTGTGAGTGCCAAAGAGCTTCTTTCTGTTATGCTGAGGGAGTTAAACCTTCAACCTCCGTAAGCGCAGACCAGGGGGGCAAGGTTTGGCAGAAGGCAGGCAAATTCCCCAGGCTTCCCTTCATGCAGAATATCTCCTCATTTTCACGGATTGCAAAAGTTGGAGAAAGGACTGAAGATCAAAATTGCAAAACTCTAAGATCTTTTACAAGGATGAAGAGAGGCACTCCATGTCAGTGTTATCTCTGCTACAACAGGACAGCTGTGACAGACTGGCCAAGCGTATCTGAGAGCTGCTGAAGAGCCCAGGTCCTGCTCTGAGCAGTTGGGCAACATTTGACTGACTGACATATGTCATTTACTCATGTCCAGAGCCACAGAACAATTTTTCTTTTGCACCTTACAGGCTTTTCCTGTAAAAGCAGGAGTATATAACCCTTCAGGTTGCAGTGTCACACCACCCCCTTCACAGCAGAGTGCCAGGAAGGAACTAGAGGTGAATATTTCTCTCTGGGATCATTCAACAGAGGCACCGAGTGATAAGAGAGGATTGCACATGCAGAAAGGCCTCCTGTGCAGGAGTCTGTATTGCCACTTTTCTCCTTTTCTGCAGATTTTGTAGTTACTAATGTAAAAGAAAATGAAAATTAACCCAATTAACTGATTTCATCTTCTAGGTCTAAGTCCCAGCCCTCCAAGTGGGTACTGAATTGCCCATTACAGCAACAGCAAACTGCTGCCTGCCCTCCAGCTGGCTCTCCCAGCTTCATGTTAAGCTTCCCTGTGTTGTACCTGTGTATTTAAATGACAGTTCATTGGCACAGAGGGGCTGCTTTAATGGTTCACTGACTTGGGAAGGGATGGTCCTGCTGTGTCCACCCCATCACTTCTTTTCTCCCATTCTCCTGCTGCTGGAGCTGCCCTGGTCCTCAGAGCATCTCTTGCTGATCTCACACACCTGGCAAAAATTAAGGTGCTAGAAAGCCGGTTAATTTATAGATATACATCTATATTTGGGTGTTTCTAGATGAGTGAGTTGATTTGGCTCTGTGGAGTGAGAGCAGCACTCAGTCTCTCACAAGGGAGGAGGCAAAGCCACAGGACTAAGGTGTAGGGGCAGCGGAGTAGGACTGGGGCTGCCAGCAGCAGCAACGGCAGCAACAGCAACAAGTCAGTTCAGTCCTACTGATAACCCCTAGAGAAAGGTTCTTCATTAGGTTGGCTGATGGAGACCGGGGTGAAAGGCGAGCTAAACAGGGCCATAAGGGCCTAAGCCAGTGGCTAAACCGAGATTCCCCTCTCTTGGCAGGCAGGTCTTTACCCACTGCACACCAAAGCCTGGCCCTGCACTGTGACTCACTCAACAAAGCCTGGTGCCAACGCCAGCCTGGGGGCTGGAGCCCTGGAGTAGGATAACTACACCCAATTTCCCCACCAGGGGAAATGGCAGCATTGCCGTCTTCTGGAAAAGCAGTGAGATTTTCTGTGCGATGCAGGGGTGGTGCCTCATCTGGGAGTCACCATTTGGGAGGAGAGGGACAGAGAACCATGAGGCCACCACAGCCCCGCACTGTGGGTGCTGCTGGCCAGGTGATGCTCCACAATCAGCCCTGGCCAGAGGCCAGAGTCACCTAGACAGATGTCACCTGACATCTGGGCTCCCCTCCCGGCAAGTCCCAGTCCTTAGCTCCAGCACTGGAGGAGGTGAAGGACTTTGCTATTAGTAAAAGGTCAAATCAGGAATGGCTATTAAATTTATGGATAAGAATGTAATGGAGAAAGGCAGGATCACTGGAGGTCAAAGATGTAGAATGAGCAATTCCTTACTGAATTTTTTTAGAGCATTCCTAGCTTGCATGGAAAAAACAATTAAGTGGTGTACTTGCAGTATCTAATGTTTTAAGTTTGCTTTAATAGTCCTTTACATCATTATGATCAGTGCTGCGAGTGCATAAATATCCCTATCTCTTCAACGTTTTCTTCTTGACAGGTTAGTTTTCTACCCACAGAGATATTGATGAGACACTTTTGTGCTCCAGATATGTGCATTTTTCTGCATTTTCAAATAGGAACCACCATTATCTTTTTGCAAGATGAATATTTTTTATACATCATTTACTAGTGACTAATGTGTGCTTCAGCCATGGGCTCCAAGGACTGTCATTTATCTTCCATAATGACCACAAGTTCTTAAACAACCAGTAACAGACTGTCTGCAAAAGATGATCACAGAAGACTCTTAGTTACAGTGAATGGAAACAGAGCAAAATATATATTTCGCTTTGGAAACAACAAAAAACTCCCTTATTTCTCTCGTGTGAAATGCAATAGAAAGTAAAAAAAGGTTGAAATAATGCCAAAATGTACACAGTTTTTCTCTGTTCCTGAAGTCAGTTTGTCATCTGAAAAAAAACCCCAATGTAACTCAAGTGAAAATCAAAAGAAGCCTACAACACTAAACTTCCTAGTGTGCTGACTGCCTGGGATTTCTTCCTGCCACTGAATATTTTCTATATCTAGGTTATATGCAACTATACTTCTATGTTATATTTAGGACAAAGCCACTGTGTCCACAGGACACAAAACACCAATGTTAAGCCAAATGAAAGCTTCCAAATGAAAGCAAATTGGATGAATTTTTTTGCAGAAGAAGACGTTTCCTTTAAAGCGGTCACATTAGCCATACAGTTTTTCAATGCACTGCATTGTAGAAGTTGGCTGCCTCATCCCCTGGATGGGAGGTGACAGGCAAGGAAATCTCCCCTTGGGTTAAACATGAGCAAGAGCGACAGTATTGCAGAGGTCACTCTTCCAGCCACACAAGCTGAATTTTGGGAACTCTGCCCAAGCTATGCCAGTCAGAATGCTCAAGAAATAAATTCTGGGCAGTTCCATGGGTGGTAGGGAGCTTTTGGGTCCTTCCAAACCCTTTGTATTTCCAACTGTTTTCTGAGTCATTCCCAGTGACAAAATGAGCTCATTTTTCACATGTTTCTAACGATTTCAAATGATCTATTTGACTTGATTTTCACGGGAAGAAAGCTCAGTCCTTGTTTGGATGTCTTCTTATAAGTATTTCCTCTTCTACAGTTTTACTGGCAGCACAACAAATAGTTTCCCTAGTGCCAAATAAGTTCCAGCTATGCAACAATTTTTCCACATGCTTTCAGATGCTATAAAACAGCTTTATCTCCATTCTGTGTCTTGGGGTTGAGTTATTTTTTAGTATCTTTCCTCCTATTAATAAAAAGCAATGGAGTGATAAATGTGTATTTTACTCAATACACATCACTGTGCATGGATCTTGCTGCTTCCAAGGGCACAGGCAGCCCCTGCTGCATGCAGGCTCCACTCAGCCTCCTCCTGTCAGCAGGAAAACCTATGGAAAGCACCACCCCAAGGAACCTTTCTTACTGATGTTCGCAGAAGGACAGCGTATCTTTGCCTGCCGGGTGTGCCTATAATCAACAGTATTATAGGTAACATTGACATCAGATTATTGCAAAAATGGTCACACTTTACATGTGTAAATTTGCCCAGTTTCTGGTTCCACGCATCCCACAGTTTTATATGGTACCAGATTCTAACTGGTTTGATTTCCCCAATTCTCGTCCTTTTCACCTTCCCATACCTGTCTGCACAACCCTGTCTGTATTAGAGAACTGTGTCTGATAAAGACTCTGTTTTTTCCTGCCTACACAGACACCATTCATTGTTTTTGGGTGCAGAGGTCCACACTGGTAGATTAAGATGAACATTTTCTGAACATATTTATAATTTGGAATAGATTCATTCATGGGTTACATACCCACAATATCTGTAAGAGATCACAGAAATCTGATTTTCAGGGTCCGAGAATCTGGAAAATGAAGACCACGGCAATTCAGCATCCCTGAAATAAACTTTTTCCACCTTTAAAATTTAGCAATTGGAAAACATAATTGCAGTGAAGCATGTGTGCATATCAGAGCTTGTGAGTGTGTTTGCCCAGGTATGCTCCTCCAAAATACAGTCACTGATAAAGATAGATGGCTTTTGACAGGGAACATCAGTCATTTTCAGAATTCTGATGAGGCAATGGTGTGCTCAAATGGTTTTGCATGAGCCCAACAAATGCTGAGCTTGGAGAATATCCTTGTCTCCATGTGTGTTTTGTAGCATCAGTAATGTGTACCTTGGGAGCATTTAATCTATAGTATCAACAGTATTTATGGTGTCTGGAGTTTTACATGGCTAAAGTAATTACTATGATAAATGCCAGCAGTATTTTAAAATTAACATTGAAGTTTCCTTCCATTTAGGAGCAGAAGACACTTAATTGGCAAAGATGGGACTACAGTAAATTCCTTTGCTATTTAGAGTCTGATTTTGCACAGCTGATGCACAGAGGGATCCGTATTTTTATCCTGAAGTCAGTAGGTTTTCTTGATTTCTGGAGTGCACAAATGATCAGGTCAGGCGATTGTTTTCATAGTTCACCTCATCAGTGATTTCAACATCATCTTTTCCTCACGGTGTAGGAGCCAACGAGTCTTGTGTCCCTCAGAACATAACCTCCAGCTTAGCTGCCAGGCGGACAGAGAAGTCCCGCTCCACCCTGGTCCTCCTCCACTGTAACATCACACAGCCAACAGCAGCAGAGAGGCTCAGGGATGGTCCCCAGCTTCCTCCAAACCACTTCCACAGCACATGAGTGTACACCTAACTCTAAACAGAGTTCTTGTCACCTGGAGATCACCAGAGGACTAGGACAATTCATGGGCATCTTGGAAGCTATCAGCACCAACAGTGAAAGAGCATGACTGAGCAGTGCTCTCCAAAGGAGCAGGTTCAGCCTCTTCCACAGCCTTCCTGGTGCTGCAACCGATCGTTGGCAGGCCAGGAGAGTTTTGCCAGATAAAATATTACAGTATCAGAGTCTAATTTTTTGTGTGGTACCCCAATAGACAAAAACGCTATCCAAATTGAAAACTTTTCCTCTGAACTGCCGAAGGAGTTCAGAGGAATTCACAAACTGAGCTATCAGAAAGTTAACTGGGAAGTGAAACATTCTGCAAGACCCTTGGATCACATAATTGAGCCAGTCTGATGGCCACTGCATTGAGAGAGGTCAGTCCTTGTCCTTGCAGCCTACCTGCTTTCTTTTTCCCATTCTCCCAGCTGTGTGTTCCTGCTCCTTTGTGACTGGGGTGGTTTTCCTGGTCCTCGTTGGACTGAGTGAACTCACCAACTCATCAGAAAATTAATGCAGCAGAAAGTTGTGTTGGCTCATGCAAGGATCAGGCTGGCAGACCAGGTCTGCTGCTGGAGTGCAGGTAAGGGGGAGGAGGAAAGAAAGAGAGAGGAGAAAGAAGGGAGAGCTCTTTTTTTAGTGAAGATTAACAATTACATCAGCTTGACTGTGTTGGATCATGCCTTCCATTGGGGAAGGGACATTTCTGTTTCAGAGAACAGATAAGGAACACAAAGTCTTTTTCACCTTCATGCTTTCAAATCTACTGTGAAGTCAAATGAGCTAAAAACTATTTCTTGGCAGTAAGATAATTTTGGGGAATACTCCATTTCAGTAGTTCTCTCTGAAAAAGACACAGGTATTTATGCTGCAAATGCAGAACAGGGAACTCTTCACTGGTCTTAGTTTATCTCTTTCCAGGAAGATCTACAGCTGTTTAAACTCTGAAAAAAAAAAAAAGAATGGTTTCTTTCTTTTGTCAAACACTTGATCCTGCCTGTAGTACATCCCTGTCCCATCCTTTAGGGTCACAACCTGTAGGCACTAACAATCCCTTGCAATCAGGGAAGTATTGCCAACATATAAACTGCATTATATATAAAATATTAAATTATATACAGGGATAATTTCCCCTCCTCCCTCTTCACCACCAGTGAGTGAAAGAAGCCCATCTTTCACAGGCTTGTCAAAGAGCTACTGTTCATGCCTGGGAGGAAATTACAGGGCAGTTTTTTTAGCAATTCAGGAAAGGGATCCCCACTATGCAAATAAAATACAGCACATCCATGCAACACTTTATGACAACCTCAGCTCCTGCAGAGCCATTGCCAGGCTACAGATCTCCCATGTGTTCATACAGGGAACAACTTCAGCCCACGGGAGAAGGAAGGCTGCAAACAGTGGGAGCAGGCGATGGCACCTGCCATGTCCATCCCTTCACCCCTCCCTCTGTGGTGCCTGAGCTCAACCAAGGTATTTAAACATGGAGTTGATTAAATTACAGATCATGCTTTCTACTCAGTGTCCTCTGTCCCTGAGCCCTGTTCACAGCTCCTGATATGGTTAATGAAGAACTGTCTGTGCTGTTTCAAAATGAGCAGAATTTCAGGTGTTGAATGGAGTCAGCAGATACCTGATATAATCATTTATTCAGCTACAAGGTCTTCATTTAACCTCAACACAAACTGCAGGGCCTTTCCCCCTTTTCATCAGGAATTACTCCTGTTTTGCATTCCAGAACACTTGTCACCCCGGTGAATATTAATTAAAATTTGCAATTAATTAAAATGTCAATTAATTCCTTTCTTTTATTCTACGGGGTAATCTTGTATTCTGTGCAAGAGAGAGCATTGAGTGAGCTTAGAGGAATTAAAAACAACAAATTTCAGTGTAAGTGCTGCAGTGTGGGTCCTGGAAGAAGTGATTGTCTGGCCATGGGGGAGAGAGAGGTTTAGGGAGTGCATCCATGGCAGCAGACAGACCAGCATACTGCAACAGCTTGGGGACCACCTTTGGCTCTGATTTTATGAACACTGTGCATTTATGGGCTGTGATGGTCATTCGTTGCAGACTCACATCTTAGAGAGATGGGATTGCAGCTCAGTGTCCATCTCTGAAACACGAGGTGGTCAGGACCATGACATCCGTGCTGTAGCAGAGCAACATCTGTTTATGGCCTCAGCAAAACTATTTTTCCAGACCTAAATTCTACCAGGGTAGAAACCAAATAGGAAATCACCAACCTGGACACAATGACCACAAGCCAGGAAGGGGATAGAAGCTGAAACTACAGATTTTTTTTTTAATGGAGTTGAAGATTTGTTGAATCAAGGAAAATGCAAATGTGGGGGGAAACTGCAAGAGTCAGCAAAAGTGCAGTACTTACCCCAACAAGCCTGTGCAAAGGAGTTAGTTTTGGGATGCCAACAGCTTTGCTCTGTGGTATAAACTTATCCTAGGTGTTGCTGAAGCAAAATAGACATGTTGATAGATTTGCACATGGAAATTGAAAAGACGTGAACATTCTATCCAGAATGCTACCAGGTGAATCTCTTTTTTTTTTTTGTATATAATATGGGAATTTTCATCAATTCCTTCCACTGCAGCTAATCTTTAACTTGTTTTGGAAGGAGAACACTAATCACAGCATTAGCCGTGGGAGTTTAATAACATACAGATGAAAATTCCCATACATGTAAAATCAACATATTGACATTTTGTTTACCTGGAATTGTTGATCTTCTATTCTGTTATTGTTTAATTTCCTTGCAAAGTTTCTCAGAAACCACAGTTATTGTATCTTGCTTCCCCCTCTTCCTCTCCAGGGGCAGGTCTTTCCAGATCAAGGCAAACAATGAGTTTGCACAGCATCCTCACCAGACACAATGAAAACATAACGAAATGCTGCTTTGTAGACCTTTCCTGTCAGTTCACACAGATTATTCTTTTGAGAGACCTGAGTTGCTTTTAAAAATGTGCATTTGCCTTTAATAATAACCGACCACAAAATGCAGTGCAGTATAAACACAGCCTTTCCTTCTCTGTTTTGTGTTTTGCTACAGTACTTTCCTAAACCCAGTTACATCATCACCACAAGCAGGATTTTTCCTACCAAAAAAAACTCAGCAATGTGAATTTTTTATCTAAGCAAGTCACCATGACCCTGTCTACAAACACAGAAACATTTCCAAGATATCACTCATCTCATTGTAAAATAGATGATATGAACATTGGTCTTAAATACCTTCTTTCCATTCACTGTAGCAGAGGCCTTGCATGACCAGCTCTGAGGTAGACACAGACATTACAGGCCAGGGGCAGGCAACTTTTTCTGTGAGTCTTTACAGGACAGAGAAAATCCAGCAACCAGCCTCATTTTTGTTTCTGATTTCACATCTGTCATGTCAGCTCTGTAATGGTTGGGTTTCCCACAATACAGGACATTAATTTGAGTAAAAATCCATAACTACTTTTCCTTCTGCTTGTTTTGGCTTTTATTCAAAAATTGCAGGGATAAAAAACAATCTCAGGTTTCTAAGGTGGTTTGTTTTCAAATTCAGGCTGTCAAATTATCTGGTTACAGGTTAGCACACAGAAAATGTGTGTTGGATTTCTCCATGTATAATTTCATGTGGGAGTTACAGTCAAATAACGGAGAAACAAAGGGGCATCATGACAGAGTCCCAAAGACCACCAGTGAGATTCTTTTAGCAAGATCAGCTCTGTGTGTTTCCAGGTTATAAAGAGAGAAGGTGCTATTAAAAATGGGGACTTCTTTAACTTTCAAAGCCTGAAATGGGAGATCAGTTCAAACCAGCACCGCTGCTGAGAAAGGCACATGAAGCTGGACTACACTAGATGCTTCTTCAGAGTTTGAGTTTTAGTGACTGAGCATTTACAATTGCTGTCGCTAAAATTCCAGCTGGGACGTCAAAGGATTTAATCAGCAGCTAGCCCCGTGGGCTGGCTGGCAGATCCTTTCACATATACCCAAAGGCATAATGCACATCTCACATACAAAAGAGATGGTATTTGCAGGTTATGCTACAGTTTACACCAATCTTCCTGGAGGCCCAGGTAGCTGGAGATTACTGGAGTGCAGTTCGGGCAGTGTGTTCCTTTTGCTGTCACCTCCAAACAGTCCCTGTCCCCACAGCTTTCTTCCCTGCTCTTTTGAGGCAATTCACCCTGACAATGCCTGTGGAGTAGTAGGAAAGTAAAGCTTGGATTGTCTTGACAGAACTCTTTAAATAAAGTCAATTGACTGGAAAAGTGAGTATCTGCCTAAGGCCCCTCACTCTGGAAGGACCCAGACTTCTTTGATGCACATTCTTATAACAGTATTTGTCCAAGCTTCCTCCTGTGATAGCAAAAAACAACTTTCTAATTGGGGAAGGCAGAGCAGCAGATTAGCACACAGTACACTGAATAACATCCCAACATCTGCTGTCACAGATTTGCTGACAGATGTTTCTACAGAGTAGCTGGAAATCTGATAATCCTAAACATGAAATTTCTTGTTATCAGTGCAAAGGCAAGTGCCAGTCTCTAACACGACCCTAAAGGACAATCTGCAGTTTTGAGTAAATGCTGCCAGCTACACCTGGACATCTCCTTCAGCACCTCCTTAAGAACACATAGCTGGACACAGCTGCACCAGGGCTGCCTCCTACAAGGTGACACTTCTAGCAGCCTACCATTTCCTAAAGGAGATAAAAAACAATGGAGAGGGACTTTTGACATGGGCATGGAGTGATAGAACAAGAGGAAATGGCTTCAAACTGAAAGAGAGTAGGTTTGGATCAGATAGTAGGAAACAATTCTTTATTGTAAAAGTGGTGAGACACTGACAAAAGTTTCCCAGAGAAGCTGTGGATGCCCCATCCCTGGGAGTGTTCGAGGCCAGGCTGAATGGGGCTTTGAGCAACCGGGTCTAGCAGGAGGTGCCCCTGGACATGGCAGGGTGGGTCGGAACTAAAAAATCCCCTCCCACCCAAACCACTCTATGATTCTAGGATATATGGAGAGGCACTTTTGGTCCCCAAGGGGTGTTTTTCATACTCCATGATTTTATTCTATTGGAAGCTTCAGAGAGGATCCAGGTCGAAGACTTCTGCTTAAGTGAACTTGGGAAAGACACATGACTGGTGTGGAGACTTTGTAAAAGTTCTGAAGCCTCTAGAATATTTACAAAAACTTTCCTTTCACTTGATAGCATGGGTGGGAATGAACCACAGCACTCCTGTACTCTCTCCTTAATGAACCAGTGTCCACTCAGACTGCAAGGGACAGTGGAGTTTAGCACAAACCTCCAGTTGCGTTTATTTTGCAGTGAAGAGTCACTGTTGCAGCCACTCAGAAGATGGATGTAAGCAGGGATAGAAACCAGGCACAGGGCTGTGTGAAGACTGAATCCTGCACCTCCCAGCCCAGGTTTAGCAGAGATGTGCTCATGGAGTGTAGCAGGGCATTAGTGCTTCTGATGAACCCAGTCCTAAGGTGAGACCTGAGTATAGCAACTGGTGGCCATAACTTATTTTAATTTCAGTGCTGAAGAATCAGAGCAGGGCAAAACTCTGAAGCTTTTCCCTTAATTAGCATTTTAAAACCTGCTCTTACTGTAAAAGACACACAAACATGAATAATAGCAAGAGTCAATCCTGGTAACAGTTGGGCACTTTTGCAAATCACAGTTCTCTGCATGGCAGCCCACAACCAGCAGCAACCCCAGACACTGTGAAATCCTGAGTACAGGTATTACTGAAGAGGCCCATTAAACACAATTCTCATTCTTGGTTTCACAGATTGGTGAGAAGCTGCCATGCCCAGGTGCCATTTTATAGCCAGGTAACACCAAGGGAGAAGCAGAAGTTCCTTCTGTGGTGGGTGAACTGGGCTCTCACAATTGGAATCGTGTGTAACCCTTTAAGACACAAAAATCCTAAAAAAAAGGTTTAATCTCCATGAAGAGCAGTATTAAAAATCAGCAAGCACTGTTGTAGTGGGTCTGTCAGATGGGCAGACAGTGGGAATATTTCTCCTCTTGGTGTTTTGCCAGTTAAGGGTACAGTTCTTTAGAGCTCCCTGTTTTCACAGAGCTGTAGATTTTGGATTTGCTACCTGTGAGTTATGAGGATATTGCTCCAAATGCAATTTTACAAGCAGGTTGATGCCACAGGAACTTCTAAGTTTGGCTTTAAAGACATAATTTGCATGTTACACATCCAGTTTATGCTTCTTCAGGACACACCTCTTGGATGGAGGTTGCCAGTGCCCTGTCAGGTGGTGGCTTTGTTTCCCCAAGCACATTAGCTCCTGTCAACAAGGTAAATTTGACCCTGCCTGAGTGTGTTATCAATGAGAACTGCTGTCCTCGTGACATTTATAATACATCCAATTGATGCAGAAGAGACACCAAACCTCCTACTATGTTGCTCCAACAGGTGCCAATTTCAGAAGTCTAAACACTGATTTTAGAAGTCACATGCATGCAGCTGATGTGTTAAAGCCTGTGTTTCACAGACAAAAAAAACCCCAAATAAATCTGCTTATTTCGGGTGCCTGGGTGTCCATGATTTCTTTCCATACCCAGGCATTTTCCCCATTCCCTCCTTTTGCCAAATATCCAGACTTTGCAGGGATGTGAGGTGTGGAACAATGCAACTCACATAGATGTATCCTTCAAAAATCAAGGAGGGAACTGCATTTCATTATTTACTTACAGAAATTACCACCATCCCCAAAACACAGGAATATCTCCCACTCATGTTCATGGTATAACCGTGGCAGCACTGACCAACTCACAAGCTCCATGTGGATGCTACAAGAGAAGGCCCTTCCAAGGTGCATGGCGTGGTTCTCTGCACAGACCTCCTCCTGTGGCCTTACAGTGACAGTGATGATCTGTGCTACGAGTGACCTGGGGAACCGATCCCGTGCAGTGCCCCAAGGTCACCATCACTGCAGAGCTCGGTCCCAAAGACCTCACATCACATGGCTCGTTTCAAGAACACAGCAGAAGGGGATGAATCAGCCCTGAGGATACTGGAGCGGTGATAATCACAGAATCGCAGAACCACGGAATGAGTGGGGCAGGTTGGAAGGGATCTTCTCACTACACCACACTACACAACAAGAGAGCCCGCTATTTCCCAGGTCTGGCTCACTGTAAACTGAATCATAAAATCCTAGCATCACAGAATATCCTGAGATGGAAGGGGCCCACAGGCACCATCCAAGTCCAGTCCAACTGAGCCTATATCCCACAGCAGTGTGGAATTTCAGTTTTTCACAGTGACAAATAAATCTGTTGTAGTGTTATGCAAACATAAGGATGTATTTCCCATACAACTAAGATCTAATCTCAGAAGCAGAGCAGTACAGCAGAAGTCATCGTTACCATCACACACCTCACACTGTAATTAGTCCCCACACACAGGGTAATGTTTGGACTTCCTAGCCTGGACAGCGCCTTTTTTAATTTCAGCAAAACGTATTTCGTTTCATTAGTTTATTACAGTAATTATTTTTGTTATTTCACATTTTTAGTGCTTTGTAATTAAGCCAGGAGCTGTGAAGGAGCATGAGTTACAGCGCAGCACCTCACGCTTGTGTGTTCTTAACCGGGAGCCCAAAGGCCATGTGCCACTGAATGTGGGAAGTATGAATTTACTGGGCTGTAAATGATACCCTCGTGTGTCTTATTGAGAAGATAAACCAGCTCACAAAGCAGAAGATTTCAGGACTAAGGATAAAAACCTGCACTGATCCCTGGACTGAACTCTGAAGCACTGCACAAGTAGTCAGAATATATCAAAAGGATACTACTGCTTCCCTGCTACCCCAGAAACATTACCACAAACTCTTTTTTAATCCTTTTTTCAGTGGTATGCACAAAATACTTTGTGGATATAAAGTAATGAAGTTTCAATATGCCAGATTTTATTTATTGAGCTCTCTGTCTTTCAATCAGAAACCAAGAGTGCCCTGGCCATCCAGTTGAGAGGAATATGGTGTCAATCTTTCCAACTGTGAAGTTAGACTGATCTTCTAATCACAGTCTCACAGACCTGGCAGAAGCCAAAGGAAATGAAATTCTAAGGCACATGGACACTTAAATCCCATTTTAAGCATGATTAAGGTTTAAGTGTCTGAGCCTCCCAGGCCTCACTGGCTATCACAGGCAGCTGGGGTTCAAGATCCTGACAAAGTGACCACCACTCTATGTGTTCCCCTTTAATTTATGCAACTAGAGGTGTGTTTAGCCATATTAATAAAAGGCATAGTTCATCCCATTGATTTAGGATAAAGGGTCAGAGTTTCCAAACCAAATCAGTCCTCAGTACTTCAGCTTGATGACTTTGCAAAGGACAGAAGCAATGCAAACTGACTGTCTGGGTACTTTAACTCATTGCTCACATGAGATAAAATGAGTCACTTTATATATCTTTTAGGGGGACCTGTGTTCATACAATTGACTTCGGATTTGTCCCAGTTAAGAGCACAGACACACTCAGGCAGGCCCTGGATTCCCATGGTCTCAGCAACATCCTTTCCACCAACTGCCCCTGGATGTCCAAACCACAGCTCGGAAATGAGACTTAGCCTCCTGGCTGAGCCAAGCAGCAAATCATTATATTGTTCTGAATAAAATGAGAAATAACATTAAAAAGGGGATGGGATGAGGAACTAACATCCTTGAAGTTTTGGCCAGTTGTGTAAGTAAGAAACCAAATTTCAGAGCTTTGAACTCTGAGTTTTGCTCAAAGGTCACTGTGGGAGCAGCACCTCCATAAGCCACACAAGCAGTGCAGGGATCACCTGGATCCCTTCCAAACAAATAGCCTTGCCCATTTGCAGAGCCAGAAGGATCTTCTTCCCCTTCCCAAGGTCATTTCAGTCTTGCCTTGAAAAAAACCCAAGCAGAAACCAAGAAAAAACCGCATATTAAACCCAGGTCTTGTCCCTTCACTGTGTCTCAGCAAGTGTCTGTCAATGCTGCTCCTCACCACAGAGCTGTCTTTGTGGCTTTGGGAAACAAACATGCCATTTATGCTCATATGAAGTATTCCTGTTTTATATATGATGCATTCAGACCAATCAATCTTCTTTCTTGGTGGCCTGTTTAGAGACTTAGGGAGCTGGCATTGATTAAATGCCTATAATAGAGAGCATTAATTTACCCGTCAGTGGAAAAATCACCATTGTAAATTGTCGCAGTCGGTTTGTGTATCACCAAACGATGTGCAGCATGTTCTGGGTGCAGGTACTGAACTGCTCTCCTACATAAAGCACATTAAATTAGCAGCACCAGCTCTGCTTCAGCCGGCCACAGGCAAAGGTCTGGGTTTGACTCTGCTGCCCTCCTTAGGATGTGTGCCTGGGACTCCACAGCCTAATAATAAATTAAGTGCAAGATCAGTGTTTGAAGACCCATAGGGAGACTACAGCATCCCTTGGGACTGGGAAAAAATTGGTGTATTCCACCCTTTTGCTTATTATGCTACACTGTTTGTAACAGTAAAGGGGAGAAAAATATTCTGTGTTTGTGGAAGTGCTGGAGGCTCCTTCATCTGTTGAGTTCATGGTCCCAGCTGAAATATCACATGTTATGCCCTTGGAGCAGAAGGAAGTAGATCACAGTGCTGTAAGGGGAGGCAGGAACTAGTTTCTCTTGAGCAGTGAAGCAACATTAGATTTGCATTGTCCTAATAAAAAGATGTTCAGTCCTGGAGTGTAGGTAGCTATGTCAAGAGGAGGTATCCAGCTCCTTATTGTGGCTGCAGAGGAGGGCATGAGGGTGAGAGAGGAATGAGCGGAGTGAGGAATAACTGGATTTGACAGAGAGAAAAGTAAGAAATTGCCCTCTAGATGTGACCTGGGTCACTGAGGACAGAGACGCTCAGGAGCAGTACTGGGGGAAATGCAAGGAGAATGAGCGAACCATGGCAGCAAGAAAGAGGTGAGGAGAAAAGAAAAAGCTCCAGTTGCTTAAAACTCTCACCCTGAGGCTTTGTTCAGGCAGATTCATGCCCCCTGTGGCACTCGTGACACCCTCCAGCTGCTGCAGTCTGACTCTCTCCTCCCCAGCCATGGCAAGCTACAGCAGCCCCTGGATTGCAAACCTCCATCTCTCAAATCTGTAAATATCAAGCAAAATAGAGGTCAAATTCATCCTGCCTTTATTCTCCTAACATCTACAGAAGGAAAGGAGATTCCTGCTGTGAGCAAAATAGATTGTTCCTGCCTCAGTGTTTCCTTTACAAAGGCATTGACTTCAGATCCATCAGTGTTTCTCTTCCCAGCCTGACAGCACAAGTGTTGCTTCCCCAAGCCCACCAGCACTTCCCACCCTCAGTCATGCAGGAGCTGCGAGAGCTTGAGGTTTTGGGATTGCAGAAGCAAAGTTAGTTCATCCAGACCTCCCAAGGACTCCCTTACTCAAACCTCCTGGCGCAGGAGCCAAGATGTGATCTTTCCAACTGTCAGCCCTGAAAAATTAATCAAAGAGATGAAAATCCCCCCTGCCATTCATCACCACTGATAAAAGTCCTGTCACCAGCACTGAGCTCCCAATTCTGCTGCTGATGCATGAGTGGGGAGGTGGCCCAGCTCACTCTTGCAGAGCCGCCGTGACCCTGTCACACAGTGCCACACAAAGCTCGTGTGCACCAGAGACTTGCACAGGCACGGCTTCCACTTCCATAGGCATGGAAGGATTGCCTGAGTTATGCAGAAGGTAGCATCCTTTCAGAGACTAAGGTCAAAGCTTTGAAAAACTGCTCCTGATTTCCAGTGTGTCTCTTTCTGGGTGGCCAGTTAGCTATTTTTAAAGACTCATATTTTCACAAAGAACTGAAGTGGTTTTGGTAGCTTCTGGAAAGCAGAGCTTTCCAAGAGCAGAGTAAATCTTTGAGTACAAAAACTGCTAAGCTCCAACACTGAGCAGATTGGTGTAAGCCCAGCCTGAGGCTTGGAAACTGCTGTGCATCATTGGTTGCTGGGAGCAAAGTGGATGGTTCACAGTACAGCACTGATATCCCTATAACAGCTTCCAGGATGGGGCTGGTCTCATCCCACCAGCTCTGACCTCTCAGCTGTCTGCATCTGGCTGGGGATGATTATCCAAAGCTCAAGGTGTGCAGTATCTTGGGCTCTCACAAACCCAGCCCAAAAGTTGAGCAGTCCCGCATAAGTGCGCAGCATCTTCTTCATACTCACCTCAGTTCTTGTACAAAGGGTTAATTTTAGTTGCAGAGCTCCCTGCTATGCACAAGTAAATGCATTTTTACCAGCATGATTTATAAGCCAGGTTTAGAAAACTCTGGTCTCTGGAGTCTGTTGTCAGAGTTAATGGAGCAAGAATATAAACTGCAGCATCTTAGGGTTACAGTCACCTCTCGACAGTGACCTCCTGACAGTCTCAGATCCAGATCTGTGCTGCATTTGTCCAGGCTGCAGCCAACCCCCAGCTGCAGTGTGGAATTGCCTTTCCTTATGGACTGCAGGGCCAAGGTGGGGCAGAGATTTCTTCTTGAGCTTTCCACCAAAAGGCTGAATCATTTGCAGCAACCTGATACCTGTCTGACTTCTTTTGTTTCATCCTGCAGAAATGAAGAAGAGTTCCTTAGTCTGTAAACTGCACATTGCTACCCAACATGGAGGAATGGAGGTGACCGGCACAGAAAGGGAAAGGAGAGTGTTGTTTGGCATGGCCATGACTTGCTGGCACCCATGGAGAGCAGCATAGCTATTTCCAGGCCTCCCAAAGCAAGGATCCCACCTAACAAGGCCAAGTGCTCCTAGATGAAGGCACTCGTGTTGTATCTCTTCTTGAGAGTGGCTGAAGTTGCCTCATAAAAACCCACCTAGACAAGATTGTTTCATCAGCTGACAAATTCCCTGAGCTACTAAAGGATATTTTGCCTGCTTGATAAAGGGTTCCATAATAAGCTAAAAACAAAAATGAAACAAAAGCTCTCTATATGAAGGAAAAGCAGGGATAAACTGAAAATTCTGTATTATCCCCCACCTTTGGTCTCTAGCCCCAGGAATCACAGACAAGATATAAGCAGCAAAAAAAAATGAAATGAGCATCAAAAAGCCACCTAAGTACCAATAATGAAAAATGTGTAAAAAGCAAAATCCTGGCTAATAATTGTCATTGATATGCCATTTTGTGAATTATCCAGGAGTAAAAAGGATGCGAAATGTGCCAGTTTGCACACTGTGATGCATGTTGGGGAGCAGGGGCAGGGACTCCAGCATCATATAGTAGTGCTCTCCATTCAAGATCAAGAAGCTGACCATGTCCTGGGCTTTAAAACCAATTCAGTCCCCAGCCAGCAGCAGTAATAAAATGAGTACATAATGCCACCTCCTGGCTATAGTCGAGGACACTATAAAAATGTTGGCAGAAAGATAGTGTTCTGTCCCTCCTGCACTCGGGTGGATGATATATATCACTTGCTTGTGGAAGTCAAATTTCTTTTGCTGACTTAATCCCGGAGCCAAAATTAATCAGACATCCTAGCTAACAGGATCAGAAAATGCCATAAATTATGCTGCCTGCAACCTAACAACAGCATTAACAGCACGAAGAAGGTGGAGGCTTTTTTTTGATTAATCACTGTTTAAGTTGCCTAAAGGACCTATGAAACCTCCTGCTGGCTGACACAATGAGCAACATTTTATATTAACCCATATAAGGAAACGTCTTTAGAAGTGATGGATTATGCAGATGCGAGATGGGGCTGTGTGATGTGGTTACCCAAGAGCTGCCAGCTGTGTGACAGGGGACTGCTGCTCCCAGCTCACCACAGCCCTCCCCATCATCTCCAGCCTACCCCAGAGAGGACACTCGTCACTCCAGGAGCTGAGCACCCTCAGAAAAAGCCACACAACACAATGGATTGGATCGAGCTGGCTCCAAGCGGAGTTAGGAAGTTTATGTGAGCAAAAATACCAGCAAATTTTGGCACTTTTTATATTTTTTTAATAATTTTTTTTACACAAAATAGCAAGGTCAGTACCTAGGTGAGGGATAGAAAATTAACATTTCATCTGTGGTTTTTCTGGCACTCCTTTTTGTGCATGGAGATGTTGACAAGTCACCACAGCTTCCATTCCCAGTTGGTGCCTCTGTGCTGGCTCAACCTGTGCTGAGTGAACGCAAATGGAGCATCACAACAACCCAGCCCCAGCACATCCACATCCCCTTCTGGAGCCATAAATACAGCACCTCTCAGCAAACCCGCTCTTTTCTCTATTGTGCAGGGATGTCTATACTGGGGAAACCCTGGTTCCTGCTGTAGAGGATATGTTGATATGTTGATATTCCCATCTTCTTTGGTCAGGATTTTTCAGAGCAGCTGACATCAGCCTCACTCCACTCCCATTGAAGCGAGCTGTCTTCCATCCACTGCTCCTACTGTTTGCTCTCCTGAGAGGTCTCAGCACTTAGAAAACACACTTTTTATTTTCTCTCTCTTACTTAAAGAGATCCCCTCATTGGGCTGATGGGTTTTCAGAGTGTTCCTCACTGTACTGGTTGCACACCATCATTTTAAACCTCCATGAAGTGGGCAACTAGAGCTTCTCAGGTGGGAAAAGCTGCATTTTGCACTCTTTTTGCTCTGGTACTATCCAACATAATGGACACAAAAACAAGTCCCAGAATCAAGACAAACTGTTATTTTTGCCAAAACCCCACTGTCAGATGAGATCACAGCTGAACAGACCCTTTAGGGATCTGCATAATTTTAGGTGCACACTGATCGATACAGGCAATCAGTTTTCTCATTCCTCTTTACCAGTGAGCATTTCTACACAGCCTGAAATTTTCCACCAACATGATCTTTTTACGGTAATCTACCCAAAGTGACAGAGTGAGAGTAGAAATCATCAATGGACTTGAACTCTGCAAAATGTTTTAAAAGGATTTCTAGTTAAACTTCATGAACCAGGGATGAAGGAAATATCTCAGCCTCCTTACTAACCTCCCAGTCTCATCTCCCCTTCCCCACTGGACATAAGACATGGCTAGCAACCCATCCTGCCTTTGGGACCACCTACAAATGCCTGTGCTGATTTTTTGCATATCCCAGAGAGGAGGATTTAATTATACATCACTCCCATGCTGTCTGGGAGCTTGGTGAAGGTACAGGCTCAGAGATGCCTAAAGCAACCAGACCCTCCTGGCACTTAAGGCAATGGCTCTGGGGACTGCCAGAAGAATCACGACAAATCTGCAGCAGGAATAACTTTACTCCTGTAAAGAAAATGAGGTGGCAAGAAAATATGTCACTTGGAGCCTGACTGAGAACATCCTCACAGGAATGTAACTGGCCTGAAGTGATGTGCACCTGTTTCAGACCTGACTCATCTTCACTTTGCTGAGCACTGACAAACCCCAGAGGCTGCATCCGCCACTCAAGAAGTATCTTCTTCCTTTTTGTTATGGGTGGAATCATGCACTGTACCCTCAGGAGAGAAGCAAGATGATATTTTATTGATATAAAACAGTGAGTTAACAAAGTTCAATGGCAAATGCAACAATTAACAAGATTCAGTGACAAAGTACACTTGAGTATTTACTGCAGGGAGGACAGGGTCAGACAAAACTGTCATGTAGACCCTCCCATTACATCATGAGGTTCAGAAGGGACCCTTTATGTCCTAAAGAGCTTCTCAAAGGAGAGTTCGGGTGCACATGGGCCCCAACTTCATCACCAGTTTATGTCTAAAGGATTATATAAGCACAGTCAATTCTTTGTACCTCTTAACTATTTCAAACTTCCAGTGCACATATTCCCAATTCACTTTCTGAGTATCTGATGTGATAAGGAATCTCTCAGACTCAGGAAGGCACCTTGAGAGATGTCCCTGCTCAAAGGGGAAATCCTGGCACCCAGTCTGCTCCTGTGCAAGAGAGCTCAACAGGCCCTGGGCTGTCCACTCTTTGTGGAGTAAGATAACAGCATCACAGTCATATTTGCATACAGACTACAGGTGTTAGTTTCTTCCAAGCTTGCCTTGAGTTGGACCTAGACCAGCACTGTAGGTAGGTGGATGCATTGCTTAAATTAGTCCTTGGCTCAAATCCACTTTGAGACAGATACAGCCATCATGACCAGACACACCCGTGAGGACCACCATTGCTGGTTAGCACTTGAACAGGTTGGGAAATAAAGGTCAGGTTGGGAGGTAGGGGGAAGCACATCATTATATATTTGAGGCTTGGAATACCCCAAGTCTCCCAAAAAGGCAAAAATAGTAAATAAATCAGTGATACAACAACCTACACCTTGCATTAATATGGCCAGGGAAAGGGAAATGCCTTTCATTTAAAAGCCTGACCTTTCTCTTCTACAGCCTTGATTTCTAAATCCCATGTTTCACCCCGTGCATATTTACCAGCTTCAGGTGAGCCTTTCCAGAGCTCAGGGCCAAGGCCTGCATGGAGCTCACCTGGTCCCAGCACAGGAGCTGCTGCTCAGGGCAGTAAGGCAGCAGTGGGAAGGTGAAGGCTGTGCTGTGGCTCCTCTCCTGTGACTTCAGGGTCATCTGGGCTTGCCCTGCCCCCAGGGAGGCTGAGGGTGCCCATGTCAGATGCCCTCCTCCCTGGCTCTGCCAATTAAACCAGACAGCCCGGTGCTATTGTCTTTACTAATTGATGCAGCAAGCACGTAATTAAGAGGCTCCCCATGGCTTGGCAATCTTTTCCGGCTATTTGTCCAGGTGGAGCCCTACCACGCACCTTCCTCTCGCCAGCTACCTGCCCTTCCAGCCGCCAGTCGTTAAACACCACCCCTTGGCCGGGCTGGGGGACGATGAATGCTCCCCCCAGTGCTCTGCATATCAACACGCAGGAGGTCAGACCCCGTCTGATGTGGCAGATGGATCCCTCGGTGTCTTTGTCTGCTCTGACCTACTTCTCCCTTTCATCGTCTGCCGGCTGAATCTCTGGGGTATCTGACTCACCACACATGTGGGGATGCCGTGCCTGCCCACACACATCTCTTCTCTCCTGGCAGCAAATTAACCCTTCATTTGAGGTATGGGGGTGGCCTGCAGTGATTTCCCCTGCCAAGCTGTGATCTCTTCCTCACTGAAACCAACAAATACCTAAAACAACCGCTCTCGGACCACCTACAGCATGCTGGCAATGGCTCTCCCATGTTCCCCTACAGGATGGCAGTCTCAGGACAAGCAGGATCTGACAGCAGGGATGAATTTGGATGGAAGCATTTCTCATCCCCTGCAAGACCATTTGGTATCCTGGAGGGTGACAGCGAGGTGCAGGGGACACTGAAGACAGCGGTGATGGCAGGTGCAGGCTGGGCCAAGGGACCACAAGAACCCCAGGCAGTGCAGAGCAGAGGCTCCCAGGGTAAGCCTGGGGCTTTGCAGAGGAGCTCAAGCTGGGCTGGCACCGCCACAGGGAGCCTGGGCCAAACCACGAGCCCAGGCATACGGCTGTGAAAGGCTGAGACACATCGCTGGGGTTTTTCTGAGGCTACCAGAAAGGACACCCATTATCCATCCTGTTGTGGGCACCTGCAGAAGCTCACTCATCCCCTCATCCCCTACAGCCAGCAGACAGAGGGGCAGGAAGCAAACGGGTGCCATCAACCTCTTGATGCAGCTGTGCCTTGACTGAGGACCAAGCTTGTAAAGCATGCACTGAACTCACCAACTGCATTTAAACTGCCCCTAGATGGCAAGGGGAAGGGCTGGAGGAAGGAAGCAATTTTTAGTGCTTTAGTGGCTGTCTGATTTATACCACAGAGTTATTTTGGGGAACTATGGACCTGAGATGCTGTGTAAGCAACTGCTGCTGTGTCTCAGCTATGGCAAATGCTCACCCTCTGCGCCACACAACCGTACTCTGTCTAGGCATGGCTTTAGAGGACACTCTGCTGTGTTGCCTCTGAGCTCTGTGTGTCTCAGGAAGCAGGATCCATGGAAATCCTTTTTTCCATGCAGACTTCACCATATCAGGAGCTATTCCCAGCAGCAGATTTGAGCAGATTTGGATGCTCTGTAAAGAGAGGTGGGAGGGCAGGGTGGAAGGGAGGCAAGAAGGAGATCTCTCTCCAAGGCACTCTATTAAAAGGTGAGAGTTGGCTCAGAAATGCCACATGATGATATATCCTAATATAGAGAGAATCTGTAGAGATGATTTTACCAGGAGTCTCTGAGTCTTGGCACCAGCACCATTAAGGGCTGGACACGGACACACAGCTGAGCTGCAGGCACTGAGCCAGGCCTCTGAAGGATTCATCCTGAGCCTGGGCTTAATTTCTTCTTGCTGGGAAGTGCTTGTGTGGAGTCTTAGCACAGACACATTTAACAGGAGAGCAACCGGGCACTCCAAGGCTTAATGCAAGAGTACGTGCACAGGGAAAGCAAGTGAGAAGAATTTTGATTAATTGCTGTGTATTAATCTGCTGCTGCAGTGGATGGAATATTTGCTTCGAGCTTTTCCAGGAGAGACAACACGGAAATGTTTTACACAGCTGACTGGCCTCACAGTCAAGCCCATTTGCTGTTGGTTAACTTTCAGCCCCACATTAGTGAATGAGCAGGACAAGCAAAAGCATCTTTTCACTTCCTAAGGCAGCAAAGCTCGCTGATCTGGCATGAAAAGAAGTGAGCTGGAACAATAGCTAGTTTAGATATACTCACAGAATGTACAATCCTCCTCTAAAAGCTTGTCTATTGTACAAATCCTCACTTTGTGCCTTTTTTGGTTTTTTTTTTCCCAAGGAACATTCTTATAATTTACACCCAAACTATCTAATCAGAAATGGTGTCAGGTCTAGACAAGGAAATGCAGGAACACAAAGCTGAGCACAGACAGGTATGTTGAAAGCAAACACTTTCATCTTGTCAGGAGAGGTTTGTTTGTGTCTCATACAGAACTGCGAGGAACCATAACCACAAATACTTCACACGGTACTTTGAATTTAATAGCTCACATGGGCTACTGTCTGAATTACTGCCTTTTATTTTATGACTAAATTAATATTATATACACAGGAGCACATTTAAAATACCCAACAGGGTGAAAGAAATGATTGCTGCGTTGAAAAATATAAATTTTTATGCACAGAAGTTATTAGTAAAGCCACATTCCCCAGTCCATTAATGTGCACACATTTAAATTTTCCCGTTTTTTTTTCCTTTTGACCTTTCTTTTCAGATACTACAGCATGTTATCTTAAAGCTTTAATAAAACAGTAATTCACTCATGCTTTTTATGGCCTACTAATTTGTCTGTTGTGACATATATTTGGTTTCATAACTTTTATATGCAAATCAATAAAAACTCCTTTGATATTTCACTTAAATCATTGAATAATTAACACATCCCAGCCCCCAAGTTAGCTATACGGTAAAACGGAGAACTAGCACAACTTTGAGTAAAATGGAGTAAAAAAAAAAAATCCATCTTGTTTTTAAAATATCTTTCAAGAAACTGTACTTCTGAAAAGGAAAGAAGGAGAGAAAAATCTCATGCCTGGGAAAAAGAACCCTGAATATGTATCATAGTTGCAAATGGAAAAAAAAAAGGAAATGGAAGCAAACAAAAATATTGGTATGAACGAATTTGAGTATGTTACCTGAGTTCTCAGAAATGGAAAATGGAGTTCAGTGCTCATGGTTTGGGATTTTCCAGCCCCATGCCTCACACCCGGGCTGTACCTGGGCTTTGCAAGGGGCTTTTCAGTGCAGCCCCAGGTTACCGCAGGGCACACATCCAGGCTCCAGGCTTGCAGCTCTTCCCTGGCTTTAACACTCTTCCCCATATAAGCAAAACTGTGGGAGTTTTCTGATTCCTCCAGGAATTACTGTGCTCCTGACTTCCTTTTTAGGCTGGTTTCTCACAGAAACAGGGTGTCTTCAATCCTACCACTGCATATAGTTCTTCTCCTGGTGGCCTCTACACCCAGGAGCCAAATCTACATTTCAGAGAGTGCTAAGATCTCAAAAAAATGCAAGTTCCTGCAAGTGTCATGGAAAATATGAAGACAAGCAAAGGCAAGAGAGATGACATGTCCCAAATGCAAAGGCTGAAGTCTGAGCCCATGGAGAAGCCACACAGCCCATGTGAGAGAGGGAGCCTGGTTCAGGTATGACATCACATCAAATGCACCAGCTTTTGGCCTTGTTCCACAGGTCCATAATGCACTTCCCATCTCCTGGTTAGTAACGTCCCACTAATCCTAAGGATAACCCTGGGAATGTGAAGTCTGTGTAAAGGAGTTCTTGAGGCAAATAGCCTGGATCCCAAACGTCAGGAGCTGGCTCCTGGTAAACTCCGTGCTCAGATGTCGTGCTGCCTGCACCGCTACACAACAAAATGCCAGCTCAGCAGCTGAGGGACAGGATCTAGGTGTATGGCGTATATTTTATTAAAGAGAGAGAAGATCTCATGGATGTTAAGCCTCAGCCACTTGGGAATCTTCATCTGAGCAAGGGACAAAACCTCTTTTGCACTGATCAAAGCAGCTAAAAGATATTCCCATCCTCTGCTCCCTGGACAGCCTGCGTCAGCCAGAGAAAGCTGCTCCTCGTGCACACAGGAAAGGAGACAGCACAAGCTGGCAGTGCTGTGGCTCTCTGCTCTGAGCCCCAGTAAAGAGGGAGCCTTAATCCCACTGCCTGAAGGATCTTGGCCTGTGAACACCAGCCCCCAGCTGGCCTGGCTGCACAGTCATCAGCTTGGTCATCAGCGTTTCATCGCACTAGGGTACCTTCACTTATTGTCTGTGTCCTTGCTGCTCAGTCTGGTGTTGGGCTGTGACAGTTCAAAACTGCCTGGGGAGTCCAAAAACCAACACAAGATCACTGCTCAGTCATTAAAACATCAAAATATTTTGAATTTTGCACACCAGTATTGCTGTTGTCCCCTGACTTTTACCTGCGGTAGCTACAGAAGGAAGAATTAACTGAGAAGAAATTAAGGACAGACTTTAACTTTGTCTTGCTTAAATAATGAGTATTTGTGTAATGAACATCTGCAATATCACATTAAAAGGGGAGCACCATACTGAAATAAATATTTGATCAATGAAGGATGCATGGCAACCCCACAGCATCTTGTGTTTATTGCTGTCAACCACTGACAGAGAAATCCATTTTCCAAAGGAGCGATGGCTTACTCCAGGGATGCTGATTTAATTCTCTGTCCATCAGGAATTTTGCCCATGACATCAGGCCATGTTGACCTGTCATTTCATCACCTAATAGTGAAGCCAAGGACAAGTTAAAAAAAACCCTGATCTAAACAGGCTGATCCAGGCATTAGTGAATGCTTCTATTGCCTATAGAGAGCTGGGACACGAGGCTAATGGTTAAGCAGATGCACTCCAAGGTTGAGGGTGCACTGTAAAAGCTGCCTGGTTTTATATGTGCATTAGAAGAGTGCTTGACTACTTTCCTCGCTATCTTGAAATAATGTTATGTTAATTCTTTAAATGTCAATTATTCAGATGTTTCTTTGCTTTTCTTCCAGCTTCCAAGTTATTTCTTTTAAATTATTGCATACACCATTTAACAGGTTCTGTGATAAAGGTCCAATTTTTTTAATATTGATTTTCTTTTATATCTTTGCACTACAGAATTAGCCTGGGCTTCAGCTCAGACTCCTATCACTGGTTTGTCTTTATTACTTCTGGTACATTTTCACTGTTTTACATTTAAATTTGTGCACTTTGTTTTATTGTGCTTGTAACCAGCTTAATTTATTTTCTCTCTGTTTCTTCCTTGTACTTAAAATGGACACATTCAATGGCCATCCACTATTATTGAACCAAAGAGCACACAGGATCCAGGGGAGTTCATTGGGGAGGTATCTGGGGCTGTTGCATAGAACCCTGACTCATGTACTTGTCTTTTCAGACCTTAGAGAATACTAATTTCAGAAAGTTGGGTGAAACTTGGCTGGGTTTAATCAGCTCATGTCTTTGTATGCTCCATCAGTCTCAAAATGGGTAAGAAAATTGCTTAATAAATTCTTTAACCAGTAGTGTCCCTGTAATTAAATGAGACCAAATTAAAAAGCACTGCAATAAATGTTTTATCTGCTCTCCATCCTTATTAAAGTCCTGAGCCTTCAAAAGCTTCCCCAGGTGTGTCCCAGAGAGCACTGACTCTCATCTCTTTGACTTCCAAGACCTTACCTACAACAGACCATGGGCTTGAGGAGTCACAGAGGGACAGCACCAGGAGGCAGACCCTGACTCCCCACCAGGATGAAACAGACTGATGTGCCTTACTCAAGGTTTGTCTCACCAGCTTAAGTCCATAATTGCTGGCTTAAAAGAAGAAAGCTGCAAAGCACAAATCCAAACCCAAACCAGAGGGCAGTCACACCTCCCTAACTCCCCTAGAGCAGGGATGCACCACAGGCACTACCACCAACTCTTTGTGTGAGATTACACAGAATTCCAGAGCTCCCTTTTCAGCTGGAATATGTTTTTTCCCTTTAAAAATGCATAGATACCTATAAACCACCTTTTACCCAAAGGTGCATTCAGTTCT
The DNA here is from genome assembly GCA_013400975.1 of Atrichornis clamosus. Taxonomy (NCBI): domain Eukaryota; kingdom Metazoa; phylum Chordata; class Aves; order Passeriformes; family Menuridae; genus Atrichornis; species Atrichornis clamosus. Next base: position 34,901 of record WBMZ01008085.1, on the reverse strand, counting down.
CAGAGCATCTCAGGACAATTTACCCCTTACATGCTTGCAGCACCACTTGGCAATTTCGCCTCATGTTACACCACCCCAGCTCAAGTGCTGCTGAAGCCACAGCTCAGCAAAACTACCCCTTTCGCAGCTGTACCACCAGCCACGCTCTCCGGTCACAGGTCCCTGGCAGTCAGAGCTGCTACCCCTGCCTCCCTCTCCTGAGCCCGAGGGAGTCGCAGCGCAGGGGCCCCAAATCATGGCCAGGCTCCACAAAAGCCACTTGGGAACCAGGAAGGTTACAGCCAGCCCGGATCGTGGGGGACAATGCCTGGCTTAACCACGGCATTGAGAAACCCTCGCGAGCTCCCCAGAGCGATGAGACAACACAGAGAGAAAACAGCACAACCGGAGCAACCAGGGAAGTGAGACACCACAGGGAAGCCTCGGATCTGAGCCACAGCGCTGCCAGGAGTCACCAGCTTTCCAGCCTGCCTTTCTTTGCCGGAGATGAAAGCTCATCCCTGTAAATCTCCCTCCCAGGTGGGTTTAGCAATGCACACCAAAAAGCGATACACAGGGATGTTACGGATTACGGATATTAAGGGAAAATGACTCACGGTAGCCTGCAAAAACAGCAATTGCAGGGGAGCCTTTGGGCTGCCAAGAGGCACATAAATGGGAAAGAGCCACCACAGGCCAGATAATCAGCTGCTCTAAATAGGGACAGCTACTACAAGCTGATGGCTGAGAAGCCATCCTCCTCCTCCTTCTCCTCTTTGTATTGGAAATCTGTCAAATATATAGCCTGGATGCACAACTGGGAGTACAGCAACACCCCTGTTTTGTTGGGGGCTTTTTAAATTTGCTATTATCTCCTCATGAGATGGAAAAAAAATAATTAATTCACCCTCTCTTTGAGCAATTGCAATCAAAGCAAAAAGCATGATTAATCCAGGATGTCCCCTGCTCTAAAATTGTATTCTTGTCACTGCTTGACCGAAGACCCAAACAAACCTTATTGTCCAAACAAATAGTGATGGCTTTAATACATACATTTTGCAAATACAAGAGGTTTGCTTTGCTATTAAAGTTTAATTAGTAATTAATATTTATGCAGCCATTGGCTGGAATTCTGCAAGTTACATAAATAAATATTAACTTGTGAATGATTTTTAAAAAAAAATCCTTGCATCTGAAATTTATTTGTGTGACTCTCTATTACTTATTCATTAATTCATGTATAATTCCAACTCCTCTTCATTCCAGATGGAGTGGGAGGGAAAAGGGAAACTCCCTTGGGACTGATGTGCATGGTTTTAATTCTCAATTTAGTCTCCATCACTACAAATTAAACGTTTAAAAATCCTAAACAGAGTGTTTAGCAATGCAGGCATGTTCAAATCCATCAGTCTGCAAGAAGTGGCATTTCTTTAGGTATGTAATGGTACGAGTTGAGAGCAACATGTAGCACCTGAGCAATAGGCAGCACTTTTTATATTGTGCTTTTGGCCAGTGAAGGAGTCCCTGCACTCACACTCTCACTGAGGTCAGTGGTGCTTCACTTGCTCCAACCTATGGGTTAGAGTTAGAAACAAGGACTGAGGCTGCAGCAAGCTTCTGAATTTAGAGCAATGAAAACATCGAAGGAGCACCTTCAGGAGGGTTCTGGCATGTCATCAAAATCCAAGGGCTCCTCATCCCAGAAATACCTGACTGGGACATTCAGGCTGTTGAGAGCCGCCCGCCATCCCAAGTGCCACACGTGTGCTTGCAGCCCAGCCCCAGCCACTGCGCAGGGCAGCATGGCCCTGGTTGTGGGGCCCTGGTTGCCACCTCTCTATCATCCTACCGTCTCTGGCTGGACACATTTTGGCAAACAACTCCTGCTACACTTTGCCTGGCAGCCTGCAGCTGTGATGGCTGAGGGGAGGTGCATGCACAAGTCCCATCAACACTGGACAGAGGGAGAGGAGCACCAGCTAAAAAGCACAATCACAGATCAGCTCCAGTCTCTCTCACTCAGTATTTAAAAGCAGGGGGTTTGGCCTGGTTTCTTGCCCCGCTTGCCTGGGCCATCACCAAAGCCCACATGTGATTCCTCTCCGCAGGAACCCCGTAACACTCTGATGTGTGATAGCTCTCAGGAGCCCCCGATTCCCACAGGGTAAATATCAACTGAAAGAGAACAACAAATGGTGTATGGTTCATTACTGAAGGGACTAATTAGACAGTTAGAGAACAGTCCTTTGGAGCAAATTAGGATGCAAGGGATATACAAGAACCCCAGTGACACTGCTGACCTCATCTCACAGCTCCAGGCCCACGTGAGGAGCAGAGAAGGAGAGGAACACTATGGCTTGTACATCTGGATGGCTGGGATGTTTGCTTGGCACAAATGCAGCACAAAAAGGCTTGGACAAGAGGTCTAGGGCTGGTACCTGAGAGACCAGGAGCATCTTTTTGCACACGTGTGTGCACTGCCTCCCTCCTGACTGGATTTGGAATTGAAAGACTGCTGCTCTATGAGACTGGGATGTGAAGAAATCTTAGGGTCTAGGACACACCGGTGTCAAGCAGGAAGGAGAAACCCTCTGGGTACTAAAACCAGCAGATCTGGCTTCCATTAGTGTGGTTATCTGGCTGTGGCCATGACCATTAAAGTGGCCCTTTAGAGCCAGAGAAGTGTAGTGGACACAACCCAGCCTTTTAGAAATCACAGGAAGCAAAGAGGCTACATGCGTCTTAAATTTTTTCAGCCGTCCTGCTTCAAGGATTGGCTCCTTTAAGCATATCTCTGCTGTTCTTTCTGAGCTAAATTTCCAAGCTAAATGCAGTAATTTCCAAGTACTCACCTCCTGCTCTCCAAAGAGCTACCTTATGAGCATAGGCTTGTGTGACCTTAAGACCCCAATAATTGGGGCTATAAATTGCTGAGAATCACAGGTTCTTCCAGTTTAAACTATGTTGTATAAGCTGCCTAATAATCACACAGCACTATGGGGTAGAACATTAGACAGGAGAGGTGGGGGACAGCAAGAGAATTATACTGGCAATCCTTTAGGGTGGATTTCGCACATCCAGATCAAGATCCCAGCAGCTAAAAAGATGCATCTCTGCTCCTAGAGGAACTGAAATAAATAGAGGTGCTGGCTTATACCTACAGCAATCCCCAGAGCACTGACAGCCTTCACTTCATTCTCAACCTAGAAGGAGAGGAGTTCCTAAAAATATCAGCAAATTATCCGTGTTTTCTTGCAATCACTTGCAGTTTGTCTCTGCAGTTGAAGAGGATTAATGTCTCCTGGCTTGGGATACTCACCAAGGTAGTGTTAGGGTTGCAGTGTATGAGGAGCACAGAACAGTTAATTTTAATCACAAGGCTGCTGCCTGGCACAGCCAGCTCCTTTCTCTGTGCTGCTGCACTCAGGAGCTGAGTGGATCCAGACACAGCTCTATTTCTTGATTTTTCCATCCCATTTCATCATGGCAGTGATGGCTGGAAACACTTGTTAGTAGCACAATATCAGCCACACAGTACCTGAATTCTGCTGATAAGATTAAGCTATAGTCCAAGACCTTATTGGTTTATATTTCACAGCTACCAGGCATCTCCTAGAAGGCAGCATCAATGCTATATGGATTCCATCTATTACAACTGGGTTGCCAATAAAAATGCAAAAGCACCTTAAATCAATGCAATTTGAGGAAATATTGAAGAAATTCCATCTAGATCCATAAAAGAGTTTATATATTGTGGTGTAGGAGATAGCAAAGCTGTAGGGTTATTGAGCCATTCAAAGTAATGTCCCCCATTACTGCAGAGAGTCCACATTCATCTGGGATTTCCTGTGGGCTGACAATGGTTCCAGCTTTACTCCATCTCACACCAGCAGCATGCTCCAGGGATAAGGAGTACCCCCAGCCTGCAGGAGCATATACCTGCTGGCTGGAAACACAGAGTGGCTGCAAAATTCTTTCTAGGGGTAGGAGAGTAGGCAGAAAACACCAAGGCACCTCCTTCCTGCTTGAGTCCAAAGCCAGCCCTACAAGGCTGTGCTTTCTCAGTTATGCTGGCTATGCTGTGATCCTTAATCAGCAGCTACTGGCTTCTTGCTCCTACTTCTCTCTACAATTTTTTTCTCCCTTTTCTTTTTTTTTTTTTTTTTTTCCCCTTTTTTTTTTTTTTTTTTTCCCCTTTTTTTTTTTTTTTTTTTCTTTTGTGGGGGTGCACCTCCTGAAAACAGCACACTGGAAATCTCTTCTACCTCAGAATTTGCCTCCCACTGGGATGGGAATTTCAAAACTGTACGTAACATTGTAAACATTATGTTTCCCTGCCTGGTAAAACTTTCACGTAGATTATGCTTGTCACTAGAGACAAAAGCAGTTCATGCCTGAAAAATTAGGTACATCTTCATGCTTCCTCCAGAGGATGCTTCGTGGTTTAGGCTTGAGCGGAGGGGCGGGGCGAGCGCGGGGAGCGCAGCCCCAGCCCGTGGCCAGGCTTCCGTCTCCCTCTGCTGCCGCGAGCCGGCTACTGCCGCCAGAGTGCCTGGGACAGCGGCCGGGAAGAGCCGCATTCCCACCGGGAAGAGCTCCCCAAGAGCTGGAAACTAAGGGGAATAAAAATCCCCATACCTTAGGTTATCTCCCAGAACGTACCTGGAAGGATGAGAAGAGAAGCAGGGGCCAGCGTCCGGCCCGGCGCACGGAGCGGCGATGTCCCCGTGGGTGGCTGCGTGACCCGCTCCGCCTGCCCGCAGTGCCGGGACCGCGCGGCCTCAGCCCGGGGAAGCACAGCTCGTCTGCAAGGGCACCTTCACAGCCCGGTGCCACCCCACTGCCAGCTCTCCCCATCCCTGACTCCCACAAGGCTGAACTTCGGTGCCCTGACACAGGAGGACGCTGGCTTGTAGTACCTTTCCTTCCTGCGAAGCAGCAGCTTCCAGTTCCTGCAGAGTTGGGACAGCCCAGGCACTGGGAACAAGCCTCTCCCCTCTCTTGGCTAGGGGGTAGAAACCAGACCCACTCGCTCACCAATTAAAAAGCGAATCCTTTCCATTTATTCTACAAACTGCTAACAAAAGTGGAATGAAAACTGATCAGTTTAATACCCTTAGAAAAGGACATTCTCGCTGGAAAAAGTAGTACAGGCAAAAATCTGCCGCATGCATTCAACTCGCAGAGTTGTCGGGCCTTTACTTCAGAACTGTAGCTCTGGGCATGGTCATTTGGTGAAATGTGAATAAAACTTCTCATATCACTTAGAAAGCACAGGGATGTCTCTCAAGAACCACTTCACAAAGCATTTCCCTGCAGGGTGTGCAGCTCCTCTGGAATGACATAGGAGTCACTTGTGGGGCAAAGCCTGCAGAGCTCTATGGATTCTGTAAGGTAGTAATTACAAAGACTTTGGAAATGGAATCAAATCTAAAAAAATTTTAAATTAACTTAAGACAGTTTTTTTATCCATCAAGACTGAGAGTGCCCTTCTACTTTTACTGTGTCCATGCCCTCAGCATTCCTGGAGGCAAAGGAAGCACTGTTATCTCTTTGAGCACCACAGAGAACTGGGAGACAAAGGATGTAAGAACAGGCTTTTCAGAAGTGACTGGAAATTCTGAGTCCTGTATTTAGCATATACTCCTTGAGAGAGCCCTCCCTGCAGAGTTGAGGTTAGCAGCTTTGGCTTGAATCCAGTTTAGTTGCCCAAAGCTAAACAATCAAACATGAAAGTGCTTAAATAAAGAATAAAAAAATCACCAGACACTGTTGAAATGGTGACCCAAATTACTTGCCCCGGGTTATACAGGAGAGACTGGGATGAGGCCGAGTAGGCTGAACTGCCTCCTGAATGGCTGAGTAGCATCCAAAACCCCCAAGTCTCCGTCCTTTGGAACACTGGATATCTCCACAGGACGTGTGTCTGTGGCACCCAGAGCTCAGCTCTCGAGTCCTGCCCAGCTTCCTAACGAAGCACATTATGTGAAGGGTGCAGGGGTTAGCTCAGCACCAGGGTGGAAAGAGGCCAAATTGCCTCTTAAAAACAGGGCTCTTCCAAGAGCAGAGGGAGATATCATGAACTTGGAAGCTCCTATCTTCCGCATTCTCTTTGTACACCCTGATTAAAGGTTTGTATCCAGGCTCCAGCAACGTGTTGCCCACCACTGACTGACACTTACCTTTATTAAAATGTCTTTGCTGTGTCATCCAGACCTGACCTTGGGAAAGAGATCTTTTATATATTCATAACTCCATTTAATTTCATCATTAGTTCTTCTGTGTATCTAATTTATCACCATAATTGTGTCAAAGAGAGAAGCCTGCAATTTCCTTGCCAATATAATGTTGGTGTAGTAAGAAGACATCAGTGGAGCAGTTACTAAACTGCTGTTCTGCCTTCCTGACTCCCCACCTGGGGATAACTCCAGAGAAGCTAGGTTTTCTTTCTCAGCTATGCCAATCTGTTAAGCTGTTAAATTGAATGAAGTCGTTGCTCCACCGATTACTCTGTTTATATCTTAAAAACATGAATAAGGCTGGGCTTGAAGTGGAATACTTCACTAAAGTATCTTTATTAAAAAATTAGAAAGGTGTTGAGAGATCACTAGAATCATAAATCACAATTTGAATGTGACAGCATGTCAGCCAGGAACTGATGTATAAACTCCCAGTTGATTCCAAGAGCATCTGGATCAGTGGTTAGCTTAGGGTTAGCCCTGCTGAAGGGAACATTGATGAAAGAATAAGATTTATCTTTTGCACAGCTGTCAATCTGCCAATCTTAAAATATTCCACAAAGTCACAAAATGTAAAGAGACACGTAAAGTCCCCGTGTAAAGAGACAGAGACATTTCAGTCTGGAGAGCACAGTGACAAGACTAAGGGCACTCAGCAAGGTGGTAGCAGAGCTGAGCCCACGTGCCATCACATTGTCCCGCACACACCATCACACAGCCTCCCACCACCTGCAAGAGTGACCGGCGCTTTTCGGGTCCCACTCCCTTGTCGCTCTGACTGTACATCCCAGGAGCTCTGCGACCACCCCCACGTTCACAGTCACTTTCCATCACTGCAGTGCTGTTCCCAACAGCACCCTGGTGCTCTGGAGAGCTCCGTGCCCAAACCCAGCCATCCCTGCTCTCTCCTGAGGCCAGTGCCCAAAGCTGCTGCTTGGAGTCACGTCGAGGAGGAGGGGAAGCAGCTGCCGGCTGTGTGTGCCTACGTGCAGGGGGACACACTGCAGCTCCTCTGCTGCACTCACACAACAAGCACCCCCTCGAGAGCACCATGAGAACGTGCTCCTGGGACCTCCTGGTAAGGCAGGGGCACAACCACAGCCAGGGCAAATTCAGTCACTTGTTTCAGTCACTTGTTTAGGATCTGTGGGCTCACAGCAGAGAGGAAGGAGCCTGTACTTCACAGGCAGCAGAGACAACCCCGAGATGCCAGGGCAGTGCCCAGGAATACTCAAAGGAAACCCCTTTGCCACACAAGAGCTGGAAATGTGCACAGACTTCATTAAGAAGACCCTCTCCAAAGGCAGCCTGTGTGAACAGACACAGGCCTGGAAAAGCCCAGAAACACATGGAAAAACAGCACCAGAAGTTATTTACAAGGAAATGCAGAGGAGGACAAGGACAAAGCAGGGGAGGAAAATCTGGTGCAAAAAAACGTACTGCAAATGCTTTACTTCTAAATGGTGAAGAGCAGGGTTTATCAGCAAATGACACGCAGATCACCAACAGTAAGTACTGCAAGAGAAATCATTATGTCAAAGCTTCAAGAAAGAAGCGGGGAAAGGTACTACTGATTTGAAGTGATACAGATTCAGAAGAAAGCAGAAGATAAAGGGACTGACAGTAAGCAGGGTGAGTTCCCAAGCATTTCTCAGCACCACACAGAAAACAAACCAAACCTGCAATTAAGCAAAGCAAAATTAAAGCTTGGCAGGATCCAAATACCCCTGAGGAGATTCTAAATTACACACAAGATGTTCAGACCTTCTAAAAGTACCTCTTTTGGCAACATGTGAGACAACTGGATATACCCTCATGGGTGAGAGGGGCCTGGAGAAGTGTCACCACATGCTGCAGAGCTGCCTGAGAGACAGCTGACACAAGTGGACGCTGAACAATTGAGTCCCAGGTCTGGGATGTGATGAGCCTGAGACAGGAAGAAGAAGCAATGGGGCTGCCATTGGTATTGAATACAGCAGCTTCAGTAAAATTGTGTAACTTTGCAATCCAAGTGAGACCAGACCTGGAATGAAATATTCATATGATGAAGACGTGAACAGAATAAAAAAATGCAACCAAAGCAGGCTACATCCCCTATCTCATCATATCCAAGCTGCTAAAAGACTCCAGTCTTCAAGCATGTGAGAGTCAGCAGGTACCTCCCAGAGTATACAGCATGCTAAGAAAAAGTATAATAAAAGCAGCACAACAAATGCCAAAGGCAGCTCAAGGCAGCTTCCAGTCTTTGCACCATTATCAGGGCAGCAGATCCAAGCAGGTTAAATAGTGCAGTGAACACACCTCCATCCAAGTGTCTACCACCAAAGAAACCTTACCTGACTTGGCAAAAGGGAAAAAAGGATAACCCCAGTGTTGGATGGCAATGTTGGAGATTGGTACAAGCTGCTAGGCAAGGAAAGTGGACTTCTTGCCTTGTTGTGAGTACCAGAATCCAAGTACAGATGGCTGAGACTGTCACTTGGGATCAAAAGTAGAGATGCCGCCAGCAAGACACACTAACAAGACTCTCAGGGATCCGTGTCACTGCTGATGACATGTAGGGGTAGAGATGAGCAGACAGCTTGCTGGAAGCTGTGACAGTTACAGGGTACAACTGGCTCTGTCAGCCAAAATAAGAGGAAAGCAATTGGACCCACTTGACAATACCATGCTGAAACTGTGTGTTCCTGCACTGTTCACTTGGTGACCTTCCAAGGGCAGCCTGGGAGAAGTTCAGACCAGGGCAAAATCACTTAAGGGAAAACCAGCTGCTCACCATTGCAGGATGCCCCAACACACCCTCAGCACTTGCTGCTCAGGGTGTCACATGGAGCAGGGACTTGTTTGGATCAGTCTTGCGAGTTATCCCTGCTGAAGCCAAGCCTGACTGATGCCACAAGTATGCCTTTGCCACACGTCCTAGGAATATTGCATCAGCCATGTCTTTTGGCAGTGCTCAGCCCTCTCCCCCACCTGGCAGCCCTGGCACAGGCAGCCTGGTTTCATCACTAGCCTTACTTGCTGCACCATGGCCTGGCCTGGCCACCAGCAGCTGGCCCCTGAGGAAAGGGTTTATCCCACACTCAGCTGACCCTCTGCCAGAGCCATAGATACTTCAGACCAGGGATGCTCAGGACCCTACCAGCACCTCAGTGAGTGTTAATCAGTGGAGAGCCAGCCCTGGCAGCATGGTACTAGAGATTTCTGTGTGCCACATGAGCAATGGGGCACTCCCTCCTACAGGCTGGGCCAGTCACCTGGAAGAGGTGGCTTTGGCAGCAGCGGGCAAGGCAGCTGAAGATTAACCCCTGCTCAGGGCCACTCTCCATGGAAGCACAGGGAATTTTCCCACAAAAATTGGGCAGAAACACACCTTTGAAGATAGAAAGCAAAGTCCTCCACAGGGCTTTGTTCAATGTGCAATATCCTCCCAAAGTCACCTGCTGGTTCTTTTCAAGCCTATAGGCAAAAAAAATGTCAAGTGGCAGGAGTCAGAGCACAGCTCAGGGAGAATCCCAAAGCAGCCTGAGGAAGGGGCAAGCTCCCAGCCCCACACCACAGAGAGAACAAAGGGAGACCTGGGGGCAGGGGGAGTCAGCAAAGCTCCATCTGCATCCCAGCAGAAGGGGAAGTCGCTGGGTGCCAGTGACTGGAGAAACCCCTGTCTGCTCCATCTCCTTCCCTCCTTCCCCACAGCGTGGAGCTGCACTGCCTGTTTTTAGGCAGCTTTGCAGCTCTGGGTGCAGCTTCCCAGGGCTGTACCCCAGCTCTCAGCAGTGTGAATGGGATCTGTAGCAGCCAGAGGCATCTGAACTCTCCAGCTGGCTCGAAAGCACAGGTCAGACTCCGGGCGGGTTGTTTCTGCAGCTGGAGGAAGGCAGGTGACAGCAGATGTGCCATAAAGCTCATCAGAGCAGTGCTACACTCACAGTGCCTTCAGTGCACCCTCGGACAAGCAGAGGTTTATGCAGCAACATCAGGATTTTGGAGCATAGGATTTGGTACTTTTGTTGTGGTTCTGGGAACCCTAAAGCTGTATTTACTGCATCATTGAATCACAGTCCACAAGAGTTCTGAAGAACTGGGAAGTTCCCATGTCCCTGCTGGGAAGGCTTGTGTGTTTTCAACCCAGTGAACAAATTACAGCCAAACACCTGCTAAAGGAGCGATGCTCCTGAACTGTATTTGCACTGCAATACTGGTAGCAGGAAATTGCACCTTTGCAATGCTTTCCCATTAAAACTCTTTACTTAAAGCACTGATTGCATTATTCTAAAACAAATCTCAGAGTTCAGGGCTTTTTAATGTCAAGGGTTGGATTCGGATCCAAGCTGTGCACGTATAAGTGCACCAGCCTCATCAGAGCTGCTTCTGCTCTTCACCCACGTAATGGAGACAGTAATTTGCATCCCCCATCGCAGCTGCCATGTGCACTCTGTGCTGGTGCTCTGACCTGACTGCAAACCCAGACAAATCTGCTTTCTGGGGATGCTGCAGCTCAGCTGAAACCACAGTGGCCACAGCGATACACCTTCTGAGGTGACGCTCTAGTACTTTTAGCTGAGCTGGTACATCAAGCACATGGCCACCTGGATCACCTCTGAACGCTGCTAGGGGGGCAGGAGCTCAGGGACACTGGACGTCCCGGAATGGCATCACTGCCAGCCAGACCCCGCCGGGGTGGCTTTGAACAGGGAAGGGGCTTTGAACAGGGACACGTGCCAGTCACCACTGATGTGGCCACTCGTAGTAGAGATGCAGATTGTAACAGACAGGTGAAATGCAGCAACTGATCTGCCTGACTCAGTGCTCTAGTTGAATACAGATATAATTTCTTTTTCTTCTGGAAAAAGAAGCTTTTGTGGAGCTATAAAGAAAAAAAGGAAAACTAAAGGCAGTGCTTCAATGAAACCCCACAGACACATTTCCTCAACCAAAATAATCAAAACTGAATTCTGTTCTCAAAAAATAGACATTCAAAAGACACCTATTTTCTGCAAAACACAATTTCCCCTTGCAAAATCAAAAATGCTTGCTGGAGCCCCAGCACGTTGTCCATGGAAGCAGCTAACACCAGACATGCAGGAAACTCTTGCTTTATTTAACTAATTGCATTTCTTTCCTTTTCCTTCTATATTCTCCAAGGGAGAATGTGCTTGTGATAAGCTCCAAAAGCCACAGGCATGCCCTATCTGTGAAATTGAAGTCTCCAGGCTTCCTGCCTGGTAGCCTTGTTTCTCTGCACTCTGCGGTCTTCTGTACAACTCAAGTAACAATAACACCTCTGGATCTCATGCAGAAGGGGAGCTGTGCTGCCTCTGCTCTTGCTAATGCAGCCCACCATGGTTTGGCAGCCTCCTTTCCATCCTTCTCTCCAAAGATACTCCTCTCGTGTGACAGCACTACTAGAAAAAAAGATTATTTTCTTTTAGTAAGTGCCCTTATTCTTCTGAGGGCAAGCAGACCTCAAAACACAGAATGGCAAAGAAAAGCTTTCTGATATCTTGGCATCTACTGGATGACAGCAGCAACAGTCGTGATGAGTTTGCCAGTCTCTGTACAGAACAGTGAAGAGGGAGTTTCTGCCTTATTTCTCGGCCTGCCTGCAGGACATTGAATTAAAAACTTACCAACAGCAGGGCCTGGCCCAAAGCAGTGAGCCCACCCACATCACTGGGAGATGGATACTTGTTTGGGTACTCACTAAGAGTTAAGATGAGCCCAGGTTGTCCTTTCCCAGCATCTTGTTTGCTATATAGAAATAGCCAGTCTGGTTCTGGTGTTCTGGCAACTCTGAGCATCAATAAATCAAATATCTACCCCTGGAGTGTTGAAGAATATACTGGAAGTCGAGTCCTATGTTTTTGGGTTTGCCTGTCTGTATTTACATGCCATCAGCCAGGTCTGCTGTCCTCTCCTACACCCCACAGGTGTCAGGGGCTCAGCACCACCCAGCCATGCTCATTTGGCTATTTGAACATTTTCGTCAGCTACAAAAATGCCATTTTCTGGTCTCAGATACTCACTGTATGGCATTTGGAATAAATACCTGCAGCTGCCTTTCTGATTTTTTCCCTCGTCTCCTTTTCCTGGTAACATTATGTTCTCCCAGGGAGGGAAAACATTAGCTTGGTGCTTGGGATGATTCAATTACTCAGCAGTAGGTCAGAGAAAACATTGGATGCTTCTTCTTGCATCCTCTAAACAAAAGCCTTGCTGGAGCACATATGAACTGGAGTTTCAGACAGCATCTTAGGACGTCTTAGTCCAAAACTACTGAAATAGTTTGTACCCTTCTTTAAAATGCTTTGTTAAAAACAGATTTACCTACAACCAGTGGCTACACATCCATCTTCTTAAAAAATGTCTGGATTCATAACTTATTACTTATTATAAGCCCTAAATATTTTTCTTCACTACTTGGAAGGAGGTGTGAAATTCAGCTAACACATACAAATCCTGAGTTTCACTAATAATGATGTCTGCTTTTGGAGAGTCCCATTCTCCTAGCAGATGTTCAGAGAAACTAGAGCCAGATATAGACATCTCCCACAATCTTCATGATTTTGTTCAAATGAAGACTGTGTGGCAGGATTTGCTACCCCAGCTCTACACTTTCCGTGGATGTTGGCACACATGAAGAGTTGCAAAAGCTGGTGAGAATTTATATTCACAGAAACATTCACGCCAGAAGAATTCATGCTGTCATCACACTGTAGCAGGAGAGGACAAAGGGGGAGGTCCCAAACAAGGAACAAAATAGTGCCCAGGCAATCAGTCAGACTAGATAAATAATGAAGGAAAAATGCACTTCTAAGAAGCGTGAAGACACTAATGTGAAGCAAGGACAGGGAGCTGCATTGTGATCAAGAATGAGGAATTGATGCAACAATTTAAGCTAAATTCTTCCACAAAGCCAAGGACACAGCTCAAGAAAGCCTTCATTCAGCTATTACCTGAGCACAAAAACACACAGACTTTTCAGCACTTCAAGGCACCGGCACTCAGCCTCACTGCCTGGGATTGCCAGGATTGAACAAGAACCCAGCACCTCCCTCAGCTCTGCCAGGTCAGGCTCAGCAGCAGGGCCTGGGGTTGTGTGCCCAGCCAGGCAGAGCACCCAGCTCCCCAGGCTGTGGGCACAGCTGCTTGAGAGTGGCCACAGAGGAGCTTCGGGTGTTTACAGCAGCCTAGCACTCACAGTGTGCAGCCAAGGAAGAAAAGGGAACCTCCTCCTCCTCAGATCTTAGTGCCAGCGTGACCCACTGGTTGTGCTGGTCCACTGCAGCTCCCTGCCCTGAAATGACTCTTCTCTGCTGCAGAAGCCAGGGGGGTGGTCCGCTCAGCAGGGCACAGCTGGTGAGGACAGAAAAGCAGGGCAGTGCTCTGCTGCTTCTTGCAGGGCATCCCCCTGCCATGTTCCTCTGACAGTCTCTGCCACCCTTGGATGAGCCCCTTGGGATGGAGGATCTGGAGGCTGAGATACAGCCAAGAACCAGGCCTGGGTCTCGGCTGAGGCATGAGCAGGTTACAGGGAAGGATGTGGTCACCAAAAAGCCTTTTTATTCAGGTGTGCCTCCAAAATGCACTTTGGGAATAGTCTGAGCAAAATCACACCTGCCTGAAGTTCCTCCAGAGAAGATAACTTAGTTATTCCTATAAACTCCTGGACTGTTATAGGTAATATCACCCCAAAATATCTGTCACTGCTGTCTGACATGTAGCAGGTCTTCCCCAAAATGCTCTTCTCTTGGTTTATGGAACCCAAGTGATGGTGAAACTGTCACAGCTGCAAGTTAAGATCTTTTCCAGTTTTGGCAGCACTGAGTGTAACAACTCATCCCTTTCCAGTGCATGTGGGTTTCTGGTTGAGTTCTCTGCCTGCTCTCCCTTGGTTTTAAGCTGTACAAATCAGAAAAGCTGTGTTTGCAAGGTGTACAATCAACATGGCTGTGTTGGTTTACTTGCAGGGCAGGAGGAGCACTCTGACTTGCATGTGTACTTTTATGATAAACCTAATCTGAGTTATCTGGGAGCTCCCAGATGGCACACAATTCCCAGTTTGCTGTCAGAGCTGGACATGGGCAGGTGCCAGCCCTTCCCTCCCTTTACCAACACACTCTGCTTCCACAGAAAAATATGCCAGTGCAGGTAACAAAATCTGCAAGAGAGGGCAAGTGCGGACAAGGCGCACAGCCAGCCAGAGTATGTGCAGACTCAGACACCTCTCAGAGGGTGGGACACACAAAATACTGTGTGACAAGCTGACTCTTGAACTATTTCCCTTGATTTTCTGGGTGGGGCCTGGATCAAATACCCCTCAGAGGAACATAAGTATTTTTGGAGATTTAAGTGGGAACTGAGTCAACTTCAGTAAACTTTGTCAACAATAGAAATACAGAGATCATCAGAGAGATGACATATTTTATGAAGGTTCTAATTTCTCCTTCCCTAGTTTTAGTTTTTGGGGAGGTGCTTTCTTAGGAACATGCACATCTTTACATGTTTCCTCTATTCAAGAATCACAGCAGTGAAATGATACGTTGCATTTAACAACTCTGGTGGCTTGTTTTCCTGTTGTCATGTCTTAAATCAAAGGGGATAAGAACGCAAAGAACAAGTTTGCCTGGGAACTGAGATAAACCTCCTCCTCTGGTTCACTGTGTGCTTAGTAAGATTTGCAGATACAGACTATCTAATCACATAAATGGAGTGTTTTCCACCCACAAAACACCAGAGAGAACAACAGTTAGCAACATTTTGCTACGGATTTATCAGCTTGGTAGGACTGGTTTGAAAAAGGTTTGCTTCACCTTGGTTTTCTACCCTATAGCTTTTGAAATATCTGTTGTTTGTGCTGAAGTTTTATCCACTGTGTACATGCTTTAGGCTGAATATCTGGGGAGTTGGTCTGGATTTCAGAAACCTGGCAGAAATGAATTTATCTCTTTCCAACAACATAGCTAAGGGGGAGGACACCTTGTTTTGCCCATGCAAACCCCAAAATTTTCTTTCTCATTTCATTTAGTGACAAGACATAGAACTAAGCAGTGAAGCAAATGCTAGGTTGTGAACATGGGTTCACAAGTTCCTGACTTTGCTGCTGCTTGGAGAGGGTCTAAGAGACTGCAGGAGGAGAGGGAATTAAGCTCTCAGATTCACAAGTTGACCACGGAGTGGCCTAAGTTATGAAGGGAAAATGAGCAAGAATAGGATCCTTAGGCTGACATTGTAGTGTAATGCCTGTGAGGTCTTGTGCTGCCTCTCAGCATGTTTCTTGCTTCCCTGGGGAAAACCTCAAGGTCGCTGGCCTTTTGCCAGCACTGCTCTTTTCTTACCCTTAGAGATTCCTAAACCCTAATGGAAGCTGCAGATACTGCTGGTTGGATAAAACCTAACTTCCTGGAAAAAAACAAAACAAAACAAAAGATTAAAGATCCAAAATGTCTGCGTTCTCAATACATTTAGAAGTTATTTCTGTTCAAAGGTGAGATATGGCAGAGAGATGGGGAAATGTTATTACTGTGGGCAGAGGGAAGAATCTGAATGAATTGCCCAAGCACTCATGGGGATCTGTCACCCTCACCTAAAGCAGCTCTCGGAGGTTTGGTGTGCCCAAGAAGCAAAGAGAAAGGGAAGTCTACAAAGTGGGATCACTAACCAGAACAGAGTGACCAGATTTTCTTGTCTCCCTTCAGCGAGATGGAGTTTATTTACCCAAATAATGCACTTTTCTGAATAGAAAAACAGTTCTTCAAGCAACTGAAAGCTTCGTTTTCTCAAGCTGGGCACCCAAGCCAATGTTTTATTAGGAATCTGAACTACAAGCTGAGCACATGCCTTGTTGCTGTCAAACAAGTCCTGGTAGAAAGGACAGAAATGTAAAGAGATCTACACGTGTAACATTCTGAAGTACATATACTTGTTGCTCTAAGGGTGCATGCATCTACATGGGGGAGAGCCCTGCATTTGTCTGTCTGACTCACCAGCAGCTCCCACAGCAAGCAGCATTTGCCAAAGTGCCAGAAGCTTGGAGGACGTGTGTGGGTAACCTTAGGAGGTCTGATCCATCTCTGGTGGTTTTACTTCCTCTTTCTAAGTTCACAGCAGTGCAAAATGGATCTGATTCTTACATGTTTTGAGTCACTACCCGTTGCCCCCAGTGCTGCCTGCACAGGAACAGCAGGTATCACTTCTCTAAAATCCTGTGTTTCATCAAAGGACATAGAACTAGATGCATTATTCTCAAAAAACCCCAAACCTAAGAAAAAACCAAGAAAACAACAACAGCAAAAAAAAAAACCACAAAAAAACCCATAAAAATCTCATGACACCAGAACTATACCATATGAAGGTGTCACGTTGTCCCCAGGCTGCCCCACAGCAAAGGCTGGTCACTAGACACACTCACACAAGTCCCAGGGCAGAACCCAGCACACCTCCTCTCCTTCACCTGTGCCCAGGACATTTGCACTGTCGATACATAATCATGAAATAGTCTGAAGCCTGATCCACAAGAAGTGAGGACTCTTTGGAAAAAAATGTCCTCATATGCCTTGTGGACACAGCAGTGGTTGGACAAAGCAGTGTGATGGAGCACTGCTCTGGTCATTAGAAGGAGTTTTAAGGTCTTTCACGGTGAATTCACTGGCAACAAAATTACCTGAGAAGAGGCAGAATAAAAGTTCCAAGCCTTGCTCAAAACAAATTTCACTCTCAGTGGGGGATGGAGTCACCAAGTCTTGCAGACCACGTACAGGAAAGCAACGCAGACAGGCAAAGCTTGTCCAACACTAATAAATTAGCTCCTGCAAGCCAGGCTAGCAGTGGTTAGAGCCTCATAGCTGCATCTCCTTGGGGTTCAAATGAAGCCACAAAGAGGTGGTCAGAGCAGGATGATGCAGTCTCCCACAGGGTTGCTCCACAGACGGGGTGATCTGGGACAGAGCTGTGCCCACATAGCTCTGCTACATCATTTCCCTGTCAAATGCAAAGAGCACATGGCAACTAGGAAATGCAAGCCAATTATAAACCAGAAAATCAAAGAGCAGTGCCATCTGGTGTGATCAGTGTCAATCACTCCCCATTTGCAATCCCAGTGCAAAGGCTAGAGATGGTAAAGAGCTGTTACAAGATAATCCCATTTGGAAAATGTCGTGTTCAGATTTAAGAAGTCAAGAGGTCATCCTCACATCCTCTCCAGTACTCTGGGAACAGGAGAGGGTTTGGATATGGGGTTCTGTTTTTATCTGAAGCAGTTTTAAATGCTCAGCTCACCCAACCTGGAAAGCTTCGGGATGCTAATACAGCCCCAAAACCTGAGCAAGCACCTGTGGTCTGAAATCAGCACTACACCCGTTGTAAGCACCACCTGGATGACCATCCAGACCTCCATCCATCGCTTTAACAGAGCTGGTTTTAACGGGGCTGTGCCAGTTCTGAAGAACTCCACCCTTCCACTGAGCAAACACGTTACAAGCAAAACCTGAATGAGCTTCTATCTGTTTGACAGATCAGGCACTTACTGTTTAATTATACAGATGAGTAACACCAATGAACGGGTGCTTTTTCTTCGGAGTTTGTTACAGGAGAATGGATGCGAATTAGGCTGTAAAACAAAACAACTGTGGTGTAAATAGTGTAATTGCTGTCTTCTCATCTGTGGCAATCAATGAGCTGTTAAAGCATTTTACATGGCTGCCACGAGCCACTTCACCATCTTGCAGTCTCTGGCAATAAATAACTCCTTTGCAAATGAGAGAGAGGGAGGTGTACTCTGGTGTGGTACCTGGAGAGTTGCACTACATCAATGGGAATAAAGGCAGCGTGGAAAATCATGCAGGCACTCACTTGTTGACCCCAAGAAGGGATGGACAAGTTGAGGCACACTTCATCTGGGCAGATCCTAATTTCAGAGCTTTATTATGGAAAGTACCTGGAAGAGACATTTATTGGAGGTCATAATTTGTGCCCGAGCGTCCTCCTAGAGCCTATATGAGCTCGAATAGCAAGTGGGGGGATTTAGACAGTGATTTCATAACCCCTCCAGTGCAGTGTTCATCCTGAGCACTACTGCAAGGGCCATCCTCCTTTCCTTGGTGCAGGCAGCTCAGTGATGAGTGGGCTTGGGGTTCTCATCACTCTGGGCACTGCCTGGGTTCTCCTCATGCCTGCTCAGACACATCCTTACAGGTATTAGGGAAGTAAGTCAAACCAAAACCCAGCCTGCCTTGCAGAGAGTTTCCCCAGCAGGCCAGAGGGGCTTTCTCAGTTGTTGCCTCAGGGTCAGGGACCTCACTTGGTCTTTTCTCAGAAAATTGAGAAATTAAATAGGGCTGTGACTGGTTTGTCACATTTTGCCCCAGGGTGACAGTGCTGACTCAGAGCACAGAGCAGCAACGGGGAACCAAAAGGTCTAGATTTTCTTCTTACCCCGTTGAATGTCTGAGCCTCTCCCTCTCCATGCAGATTGAAATTTGACATTCAAAAATTTGACAATTGTTTTCCTGCTGCTAAGAACAATTTCATAGAATCACTGAATGGTTTGGGCCAGACAGGACCTTAAAGACCATCTGGTTCCAATCCCCCTGCCATGGGCAAGGACACCTTCCACTACACCAGATTGCTCAAAGTCCCATCCAACCTGGCCCTGAACACTTCCAGGGATGGGGCATCCACAGCTTCTCTGGGCAACCTGTGCCAGTGCTTCACCACCCTTACAGTCAAGAATTTCTTCCTAATATCTAATTTAAATCTCTCCTCTTTTCAACTGAAAGCTACTAAGCCTTGTTCCATCACTACATGCTCTCATAAAAAGTCCCTCTCCAGCTCTCTTGTAGCCCCTTTAGATAATGGAATGTGCTATAAGTTCTCCCCAGAACCTTTTCACCAGAACCATCGGATCATTTTCATGGACATGCTCCGTGCTTATGTTACCCCATGCAACATAATTTTTATGAGAAAGCCAACGCACATTTCTAGCCAGGCCATGAAGAAGAGGCTGTCATGCTGCCAGCATCACAGGCAGGTGTTCAGAGATTCCCCTTCAGGCCCAAGATACCCAGGTCATCCTTCATCCCCATCCTCTGGGAGGAAGAGCCTTCACCCAAATGGGAGCCAGGGCCCAAACCCCTTCTCACCTACTGCATAAGCACAGCCTCCTTCTGCAGCTCTGGGTCCAGATGCCCTTCCCAAACAGCAGCTGGAGCTTGCTAGAGCAGCCACGGTTCCCAGCAAGGTCAGCCCTGCATGAGAAATCAAACCAGAGCTACAAAAATGGGAAGTAGAAAGAAATTGCTCAGTCTGTGGTCACTGCAGAGCAGGTGGGTATGAGAGCGGGGAATGAGCACCTGCACGTCTCTGCCTGGAGGTTTCTGAACCTGGAACCAGGTTTACCTGTGCTAAACCAGAGCCCTGAGTGTGCCATGCCAGCCTACACAAACTCTTCAGGGACCTTATCTCCAGCTCAGCCCCATCTGCACTGGATCCAGCCTAAGAAAAGGCATAACCCTGAACTGTGAGCA
Source organism: Atrichornis clamosus (assembly GCA_013400975.1). Taxonomy (NCBI): domain Eukaryota; kingdom Metazoa; phylum Chordata; class Aves; order Passeriformes; family Menuridae; genus Atrichornis; species Atrichornis clamosus. Next base: position 15,160 of record WBMZ01008085.1, on the reverse strand, counting down.
CCCCTAAGAGAGGAAGAGTTTAATATGAACCCCTCAGCCGTGGTTCCTTCCAGCAAAGCACCCCAAGGCTGTGTATGAACAGTGTGCTCCAAGGAAAGCTGCTCTGCCTTTGCCATCACTGGGCTCAAGCACATGCACACAAGGTAGGTGTGGACAGGAGCTACTTGGCTTCACAGCATCAGCAGGTGAGGCAGGTTACCAATCCTCAGGCCTCTCCTTTAGTCTTTTTGCTCTGACACAGCAATGTCTTGCAGGGCTTGATCATCCCTGTTCCTTGCACACCTGGACACACTCACTGCAGACCAGACCTCACTGCTTCAGTGTCCATTTGCAGAATGACTGGCCCCTGCATCCCGACCACAGTGAGAAGGAGGGAGCCTGGCAGCCAGTCATGCTGCTCTCCCAACAAGCCTGACACAAGCCCACCCATCCCAGTTTCAATGCTGTTGATTTTCTCCCTTCCTGCCTCTCCTGCAGACACTACCCTGTGCTCCAGTCCTCAGCCCCCGGGGCTGCCCCGCGGTTCCTCTGACTTCCCAGCTACCCACAGTACTCACAGGACTTCACAGAGCAGCATCAACATTTGGAAGCACAGAAGATCCCACCCCATGAAATAACTAAACCGACATTTTTACTGTGTTCATCGAGGACAGCTAGTAGGGGGGCTTTTTTCCTCTAAAACAGCATGAATTCAGAAAGGGAGTTCACACCCAGTTACAGGCACAATAACCACATGAGCTTGCATCTTGGCTAGAAAAGATGGCCCAGCTCTTCCCAAGCTCATTTTTCCATTTGTGGCAAGAAATTCCCACCTGGCCGGTGGCAGCACAGCTGGAGTTACTGTCACTTTTAGGCTGATCCTCAGAGAGGAATTTAGTGGAGTCTCAGCTGATTCAACCAACCCCGTATCTGACCTGCACAGGCTGAAGGCATTGCTTAAGCTCTGCCTAGCTAGTATTTACTAAACATGAGCAAAACCAAGAAAAGATAAATAACTTGTGCAGGCATCCTCTCAGGCCTCCTGATACCACAATTCATAGCTGTTTATTTAGTAACCACCAGCAGCCCTGTTATATCTTCCTTCAAACAATAGTCAGTCATCTGTCCAAACAAAGTTTATCACCCTTCCTGATCTTTACATCAGTGCCTGGTGCCTGGTTTGGCAGGTATGGATGCCCAGATCCTCCCAGGGCCAGTGGTGGCTTGAGCAGTGACCTCACAGTCTGTGAACAGGCTCCTTGCACATCCCTCAGAGACACTGGCAAGGATCATAACCCTAAGCTTAACAGCCCAGCAGATCTCAAACCACTTACCTCAGGCAAATAGGGTGTGTCTGTTCAATGGAAGGGCATAGGGACAAAGATAAACTTCTCCAAAGGCCCTCACAACTGTCCAGGAGTATGGCCAGATGCTGGCCCTCCTGGTTGACCCCACCACTTCCCCAGTGGCTGCACCACACCAATACCTGCTACAGGAAGGGAGTGTGACAGTGCTTCCTTTATGCAAGGTAAAAACCTTGAAAACCTTCTTAAACTTCTCTGCTTTTGATCAATATCAGCACCTTCCTGCACCCTCTCAGGGAGCACCATAGCTGGCAGTGCTCCAGCTGAACGTTCCTCTGCATGAGTCCTTGCTCACAGAGACTCTATGGGTCCGTTTTTAATCACATCCCAAATTTCCTCCCTACTATATTGATTTGTGATTCTCAAAGTGGCCAAGGCTCACAGCTTCCTTTTCGACTTCCCAGGGGGTGTAATCTCATCCACAGCAGAGAAACATAATAAACTTCAGTCACCTCAGTGCAATGACACTACCTTCAGCCAGCTGTAGCTCCAAACAGCAACTGGCCACTCATTTTACACCACATTTCAGCCACTTCAGCACACATCCTTGCTTCTGCTTCCTTTTTTTCATTTGATACAAATTATTTCTTCTTTCTATGACCTGTTCACACTAAAAACCTGCATTTCAACAAAAAAGAAATTGAAAGAATTTCTATTTTGGCCTGAAGAAGGCAAGAAAGATAGAGGTTCTCAATTCCACCTCCAAGCTGAAAACTGGAAGCCTCTACAGTTCCCTTGCCCCTGACATGGCAGTGAAGCCTCCTACACTCTCTCTGCCCCTCCCAGGCAGTCCCGCGGGCTTTATCTGCCCCCTCCCATTCCAAGTGCCTGACTCCTCTGGCATTTCTGCTCGCCTCCCACATTACAGGCGACCCAGACCTTTCCATGCTGTCCTCACTTGCTCCCTTCAGTCCCAAGGGACTGCCAATGTCCGAGCTGTGAAGCTCCAGGGCACACACAACACTGCCTGGTGGAAAGCCAGTGCTGGGCACTCGGAGCATCCAGAGCTCACAGAGCCCTGCTGAGCGCCTCTAACTTAAAAGCATTTGCCTCATCTCCCTTCTCCCTCCTCTGACCATCAGATGAACAAAAAAAAACCCTCCAAGACTAATCAAGGTTGCCTAACTGGAGTTCATCCTTTTAAAACAGAGGTGAGACGTCAACCCAGAGACCTGTGACAGTTTTGATCCAGTTGTCTGAGGAGGCAGCTCACCCACCAGATCACATGTGTCCTCTGGCTTGTGCTCTGTGGACAGTATGCCCCGCTGTGGCTTCACAACTCCTTAGATCTTATCACACTGCGAGGTGATAAGAGGTGGCCAGTGTAGAGAGGCACATTTGCACACTGCTACACTGGTCCAGGGTGGCTCTCCATGGGTCCAAGGCAGCTCCCTTGCTGGGGGAAGGCTCCAGCTGCCTCATTGAGTAGGGGATCAGGCCATGACCCCAGTGAGCTGCAAACCTGCTGGCTACAAAAGGCTTCTCTGCACTCAGCTACACAGAGATGTGTGTACAGAGCATCTTCACAAACCTTCAGAGCAGAGACCAGTACTGCACTAACGAGCTCTGCATGGGTCTGTCCAGCAGTGGCTATCTGGGAAATATCAGCTGTTCCCAGCCAGAGGGCTGGAGGCAGCTATCACTGTCCTGCCTCTTATCAAGCTCCTTCAGTGCAAAGAGACTGGAGCGGTTGCAAGTTGCTGAGCAGAGTGCAGCAGCAGATTCTACATCTTATGAGTAATGCAAGTTTGAACCTAGTTCTCAAAATACATGTCTCACCAGCTAGGAACTGCTAGACTCTAGTTATTCTTAGCCCCCAAGTCACTGTGATAAACTAAATGGAAATGATTCCCAACAAAAAACACACTGAAATGAAAATATTTATCATGCTGCTTCTGGAAATGAGAAAAGGCTCTTCATTTTCAGGGCAAACAACATGCTGTTTCTATAAGAAACCACTTCATGGCTTATATTTACTCATCTGGACTTTCTGGAGGGAAAATGCGTGCAAGGTGTTTGTAGGGCCCTGCCTCCATCCTCCCATCTGGGATTGCCTCTGCATGTTTGATGAGGAATTAACAGACCAAGCAAAGCATCTGCACCAGACACATGGGATCCCAACGCAGAGAAGCTACCACAGTGCCACAGTGCCCATGAACACACAGGGAGGGAATGGAAAGATGTCAAATGAGCAAATTCCTTGCCCAGCACGTGAGATGGAACAAATCTGCTGTTTTGATTTAGCGTTGTCCTACACACTTAATTACCTCTAGTAGGGTGAGCTCAGTGGAGAAACAGGCCCTTTCCTGGCAGAGGTGTTGATGCAGGTAGGAGCTATCCATTCTCCATTCATTTACAGCTCCATTCATGGAGTTGGAAAACAGAGCTCAGCACCCACATGCCTCCCCAGCTTTTATTTTACAAGTCTGTCAGATAATGGTAAACTGAAGCTTTTGTGTTTGTCTTTTAAAAGATGATGACAGATTTAAAGACCAGTTTTCCTAAGCCCTGCACAGATTTCTTAATAAATAAAAGAAAACTGGAGTCAGTACAACAAAAGATCTCTCCCTGCATGTCTCACATGGATTACATCCTCAGCGTCACAGCTACAGGCAATACAGAGCTACATGAATATTCAAGGCTTCACAACAATTTGCAGCAGCACCTACAGGATCTGGCCTGACTTCCTACAGGATGGCGTTTGGAATTCAGGTCTTTCTCTGCTCTGAAAAAGAGTTACAGCTCTGCATCCAAGTACAGCCAGCAGTGCTGTGCTTTGCAGGATCTGCTCTGTGCGACTGGGACACACGAGATGGACTACTCATCCTTCAGATTTGGCAGCCTGAAGGGAGCCACCTTTACTGTTTGGGAGAGTAGGCTCCACTGCTGTCAACACGCCTGCAGGAACCCTGTGTGAGACCCAAGTGCAGAAAGATGACACTGGAAAAGCCCTTCCAGCATTCCCTCTCAGGCCAACTTCTGCTGCCTGCTAGGCAAGGGCCAACCTGTGCAGCCATGCTTCTCCCTTCGGTGTTTGCCAGCCTCAGGCCCCCTCTGGTCCCTCCCTGCCAGACATGCAGGGGACAGGGAGCAGTTAAAATTTTACAAAGAGGCAGGGGAGACGAGATACAGATGAATTACTCGGTACACAAGCACCTGTGCTGCTTTGGCTCTGCAGCTGCTGACAAAAGCCCCCTGCAGTGACCCATTCTTCATTCTGAGCCTGGCCTTGGGAGAGAGAACAGGTTTGTCCAGCCTGAAGCAATTCGCTGCATAACACCAAGGGCATGAACATGGTTTTCACTCTTTATCAAAACAGTCAGGCGAAGGGCAAGGCAATGTTGTGTGAATGAAACAAGCATGAGGCAGCACAGGCTGGTAATAGCAAGGAAACCAGAATTAGACAGCGACTTGAAGGTTTTCCATCAAGTAAGGGGTATATCCTGCCCTACCCTAATATAACCCTCTCAAGCATCATGACTCAGAGGTTCACCCTGAATCACCACTCCCTTTCTGGTTTCCTCCTGCAACTGAAAGAATCACTTTCTGCTGGCCCATGGCAATTTTAAATAACAGCCTTCTCACGCTGGCTCAGCTGCCTGGCCCCAAAGGCACAGGGTGGAGACGTGGCATATTCCCCACGCAGCTCACCTGCTGCAGAGGGGTCACATCAGCCCATATGCATCTGAGAACACAAGCAGGCAGCTCCCTAGAGCAGGCTACAGGACTAAATACACTGCTTTCTGAGGTTAACCTAAACACCTGGGGTTCAGTGAAGCTCTTGTGTGCCTGGAAGGAGGAAAGGATTATTATGAAAGCAGAAACTTGCACCAGTGAAGTGTAGAAGGCTGTCAGTCCTCTTTACCTCATTCTGTTGCTGACCCCAGGTCTGAGGCTCTGCCACAGCTCCCCTGCTTGGATATTAATCAAATTCAGCTCAAAATTAGTCTATTCTTCAAGCAGTTTTCTGATGAGTAACCAAGTCACATCAGTGGCTGACTCATAGGAAGCAAACCTTTGTACAGCAAAAGCAAGCTATGGAAACTCTGTCACATCAGCTTTGTGACTGCCTTCAGATGTTTCCAAAAAAGCAGCTTCTCTGCACCACAGTTAGCTCAAAACCTGTCAGTGGCAGGGGATAAATGTTTTGAAAATGTTAGCAAATGATTAGATGGTGCCTTAATTGCAAAGAACAGAAGCAGAACTGCACACGGAGAGACGGGTTGCTGTGTCCCACGGTACATAATCCCATGGGAACACAGGAGATCTGAGTGCTCTGGCAGACTCTGTTGCCATCTTCCTCGGTTACCTTGGAAAAGTCAGTTTCACAGTCTAGCACCAGTCTGAAGGCCAGTTTTTAAAAGAAGTTTGGCACCAAACTTATTGAGCCCTTTACAGCTCAGGAGGAGAAGGCAAGAACACTTATTGTAGGACCACACTCCCCATCCCATGTACAGGACCATATCCTGTCCTGGATAGCAGTGAACACTTGGACAATTAGGACATGGCATTAAATCCCAATACTTTTCTAATCCATCTGCATATTTTGGACTTGTTGATCCACGCTAGACCTTTACAATTAAAAGCTTCAAAGGACTTTTCTCCCTTGAATTTCTGTAACCACTTTTTGAAGACTTTATTCTTGAGCTTCCCCAGTGAACTCTACAGTTTAAAGCCAGACTGTGTAAAAAATTGCTTTTTGTTTAAAAACTGTTACTGGAAAAAGAAAAGAGTTAATTTTAGGACCCCAGGTTCTCATTTGATGAGGAAAAATGTGAATAATTTTGTTCACTATTGCACTTCTCTATTGCACTTAGAGGTTCAACGACACACCCTTTCAATAATTCCTCTTTCTATTCAGTGAAAAGTCTTCTCATGAGAAGAGGTCCTATTCCTGTTACCATTTCTGTTGCTTTCTCCACATTTTTTCTACTTCTGCTTGTTTGGGTTTTTTTCAGCAAGGGAGCTAAGAACTACTCTGGGTATGCAGCCTCCCAGCTGTGAGTGCAAAACATTTCTAGAGTAGCTTGTTATGTTTCTTTCTTTTGTGTGCACTTTTCCTGTTTGAACAATGCCTAACATCTGGCTTGCTATTTTCTAACTGCTGAGCATTGAATTGACATTTTCGTGGGGTTATACATGATGAGTTGAAGCTCTTCTTTCTGCGTGGCAATAGCTAATTTTAGACCTTACCGCTGTGCATGGTTAGGATTGTTTTGTTTTCCTTAAGTACATGAATTGCATCTGCTATTCTACCATTCATCCAATAACCTTTGTGAGATCATTCTGTTAATCTTTACTGTCAGTTTTAATTTTTATTATTCTCAGTCAACTCTGCATCATCTGGAACTGCTGTCACTCCTTTATTCACTCCTCTTCCAGATCACCTAAGAATACACAGAAAAGCGGCTCAAGATAAATCTCTGTGGCAGTCTGCTAGAAACACAGAATATCCTGAGCTGAAAGGAACCCACAAGGATCATCGAGCCCACCTCCTGGTCCTGCACAGGACACCCCAAGAATCAGACCATATGTCCAAGAGCATAGCCCAAATTCTTTTTGAGGTTTCCCCTTAGTCTCCTCTTCTCTAGGCTGAACCAGCTGTAAGTCCATCCCTCCTTAGTTGTGAAAATTTTTGTGCTTCATGTGCTTTAACCAGTCATTAATTCGTGGAAATGGCTTCATACTTACCCTTTTGACCACTAATTTAATTCTCTGTTATTCTTCTCTACCAATTTTCCAAGGACAATCTGAAGTTTCCTCATATAGTTTTCCTGTACTTTTTTGGCTGTTGAGATCTCCAGAAAATCTGCCCCTTCATCACTATGTGTCTTCACAATATTTGAGGAATGCAAATAGTAAATGCTAAAAAAAAAAAAAAAATAAAAGGTCAATTTATAGGAATGTCACAAATTCTCAGGATGAATGCTGATGATAATCAAGTGCTTATGTATTTAGAGGCAATTCCATGTACTGCATGTACTGAGTCATACATTTCATCAGCTCTCTGTGTTCTTGGCCTAAGTATTAAAAAATACGCAAAGACTTTGACGTTATTAGAAAATGATTGTGTGTTGTTATGCCATGTGGTGTTATGTGCCACAGGAAACTAATAATTCATGCCAGGCTCTGACAACTGCTGCTGCAAAAACTTTTGCCTAATGCTAATCATTGAACTGAATGGGATAAAAATGTCCAACTAAAAATTGTTTCATCCGGTAAAACAACTGATGATTAGGCAAGATTCTCCCTCTGCTTGCTTTGGTCTCCATTCACAGACAATTATATTAATGAGGGCCCAGATGTTTACACTGCAAACACACTGTGTCTTATGCCAGTGGTTTGCTGTGTTTCCAGTGCAGCAACCTAAATTTTCCTTGCATTATGAGTATAACCACAGAATGCACTGAGCGAATATGCTTCATCCCCACAAAATTTTTTGGACAATTTACAAAAACTGTCACTGATATGCATACTACCACTGCTTTACATGCTTAAGCAAGAGACATTCTTCTATTATAGGAGTATCTCAGGCATCTAAGGATAGGCTTTGGAAGTTGTATCTTCCTACTTTTTACGTACGATGAATAGAAGTGGAGAATTAGTCTATGTATTTAGCATAGCATGGGCCTCAAGTTATCTGTAAGACCCAAGTTCTTCCTGGGCTACTTGTTTGTTGGCCATGAATTCAGACAAGAAAAGGTCTTTAAGAAAAATATAAGTTAGAGGGATAGGAGACAGAAGTGATGGACCAGTTTGGCACCAATAAAGAAGTTTTTTCTAAAATGGTGGCAAAACCTTTTGTGTTTTTATTACTGGGCTTGAAACTGAAACCCTTTGGCCTGGGTGGCAAGATGGACATACCTCGGCCAAGAGAAGGTAGAGACGCAAAATAAGCATTTCCTTGAAACCAGAATGACAATGGGGAACAGGCTGACTTTATCCTCCCAGTGGCTCAAACCATGGCCCTATTTATTTACAGCCAGGCATGATGTATGCATGTACAATCGAATGAAATATTCCAAACTATTGTTGAGTACAGATTATGGGGTCAGCCTTTGTTCTGCTGCATGCAGCAGCTTTGAAAAGGAGCCTTTATAGAGGAAAATGGCCTGCTGTTCATATCAGTTTCCCTCCCCAAAACGAATTCTGCATTTCTGCCGAAGACATACACTAGGCCTAAGTCTTGCTCTCACAAAGGGGCTTTGTCTGGGTGCCTTTGCTTAGAACACAGATTTTATTTATCAAAACTGCTCATGATATTTGGTGCCATGTTGATACTTAACATGCAGAACATGCTGCTTCTCTGCAAGCTCAGGAAGTGCAAATAGGGATCCTAGAGGAGAGGGAACCACGCCTTGTCCTGCCACAGTAATTCCATCCTGCAACCAGCTCAGGCCAAGCCAGTGTTATCTTAGCAACAAGCTGTCTCTGGAAAGAAAAGAACCCATGCCTTGCTCAAAACCAGAACAAAGCCCTTCTGGGGAATATGTGACAGGATTTTGCAGATACTGTATATTTTTAATCAGCCTATTTCTAAGTCCCTTAGCTAAAATTTTGCAGGCATTGTTTCAAAGAATGGGCAGTGAACTGGGCTCTGCAGGTGGTGGAGGGCTGCCTCCACCTATGAGGAGCAGGCTGGAAGAAAGCCCAAAATATAAGACAAGCTGTACTAGGCCAGACTAAAACCTCCATCCAACTAGACCCACATTTATTCTCTGTAAGTGGTCAAACCAGATGCCTCATAGTTGCTAGTCCTGTCTAACAATTAACACTACTCAGCTAATAATAAATAATTATGCTATAATTAGTTATAACATATAGTCATATCCACCCATAACACCTCCTCAGTCTCCAACATTTTGAACCTTAGGAACTTCCAGAGCCAGAATTTTTATCTCCATAGCCCTCAGTCTGTTTTTCTTCCATCAATTGGTCTCTACTGGTTTGTACTGTCCGTAACATCCTGCAGCAGTGAGTGTCACTATGTCATCTAGTGTTAGGAATCATCTCTTCTTATTTGCCTTGAATTTGTCTTCTGCTAGTTGGTTGGGAGTTTTTTTTGAGGTTCTAAATCTTTACTGGAGAAGACACTAAAGAGCTGGATTCTGTTTTTCTGGATCTAATCACAAATGCCTAACATACCATAAGGTCCAAGTGTTTGTAAAAATCCTTCCCCAGAAATGTAACATTATTTTTGCTGTATCTGCACCTCCAGTAATCTGGGAAGTACACAGAGGTAGGAATTGTGCCATAAATGAAGTAATTTTGCTATAACCTGTAAACACACATATTAAGCTGGTTGATTCTTCTTCCCATGGTTGTGGATTGGTCATACAAAAGCTGATGGAGGGAGTTTCCATCACAAGAGCCAGGCAAACCTACAGAGCCCATAACCCTTCACCTTCTGTCTCAAAGGGTGTGAAACACTCCAGGCATGCAGGATACAAAGGGAGAAAGGAAGCCAGCAGTGAACCACAACGAGGGCAGGATATTTAGGCTGAGCCTGATGTATCTAGGGAAGGAGGAGGGAGCCAAAGGAGGGCTGACCTGTCCAAAAGCACCCCTATGTTGTGAGAGCAGCTGTCCTTGATCACTACCCAAAATAGGAGGTCAAACTGTATATCACAGCCTTTCTTCATTCCTTCAAGCTATGGACAGATGTTTAAGTAAAAGGAAAGCAGAATTTAGGACCAAACCCCTTTGTGGTCACTGAAACTGGCATCTGCTATTGCAGGCAAACCTCTCTTCAATCACCTTTCAAAAAGCCATGAAGTTCTCTTTTAACTCAGCCTAGAATTTTGGCCTTTCATCTCCTGACAGAGATAACACTTTTCTGACCATTAAAACCCTTGTTCTCCTCCCCAGTGTAAATGGGTTTATTTCTCATTAATACCCATTTGTTCTTGTGCCAGTACAATTCACACACTTGAATAGCCAGGGGGTATTTTGCTCCTGCATGGCACTGACACCTTTCCTGAAATATTCGGAGATGATCACATCCCCTCTCAACCCTCATTTTGCTATGCTTTATCAGCCAAAAGTCTTTTAATCACCACTAGTATCCTCCTTCTCAGCATCTGTCCCACTTTAAATTCACCATTCTGGGAATCATCGAGAATTACACACAGCATTTCAAAGGATGCTCCTAGGTGAGTTATTAGCAATGAGGACCTGAACTCCAGCAACCTGGGCATAAAAGCAGAAGGCTTTTCTGACAGAATTGGAAACATTTCCAAGTTCTGTAAGACTTAGAAATCTTTACATCATCTAGATAAGAGATAGGGGCAGGGAACCACCAAGTTTGTCCCCCCAAGTCTGGATGATAGATGTGTATCCCACCAGTGAATGGAATACCTGGATAAATATTCTCTCCTGAGTCTGTAACCAGTTCCTTTATCCGTGGCAAGTCACAACAAGCTTTGCTGTGTACCTGGAAGAATACCAGGAAGACCAAGGAGTAAGAGATTTATAGGAAAACGAGAGGACTGAATCATTACAAAATTGCATCCCATTAGTCTGTGCTTTGAGTGTGCCTGAATAATCAGTGCCAGAACCACAGTGCCTTAAAAATCCATTACAAGGGGAACACAGCCATTAATCCTAAATTGCAATGAAGGGAAGGAGACTTCAGTCTCTGCTGTGGATGCTTGTTCTGAAAGCTCTTAATCTCTATGAAATCGTGTTTGAGATGCAGTCGCTGTTGCTGGGGAAATAAACATGATGGCACATGAAGAAAAAAGCGCTGTCAAGTGGGGAGTAGGCAAGAGAAGCAGATGAGCCCTGGTGAAACAAAGGACTCTCGCTCTCCAAGTGTAGCCTGTAAGAAAGCAAAACACGAGGCAGAGTGACTGAAAACATCTTAGAAAAATTGACTGTGCTTAGCTACTATATAGTAGGACATCAGTGAGCCTTTATCTAAATTACGCAATCTGAGGCATTTCACCCATTCAGTGTCTCTAGGCTTCTTAGGTGGTGGGGGAGATTTTATCTTCCTCCCATTACAGCTGAGAATGTGTGCCTAATTCCTGGTATATATATGCTCCCTTATTGACTTTCAAACACTACATTGCTTCCCAGTGTTCTTACTTAATCTCCTGAGGTTCAGGGAACCCTTAAACACAAAGATTATTGTGTGCTTGATATTACAGATAATGCCTTTTTCTGTGAGGCTCTCAACTCTCTTGGGGTCTCTTCCTCAGGAAAATTCAACTCTTGACAACTGCTTTGTGACTCAAAACCTAAAAGCACTTTTCTTCTGTGCTCTGACCTTCTCTGTAAGCATTGCAAACGGCTTAAGTGAAGAAACAAAAGATCAGGAATCCTTCTGTGTACATGCTCTTAACCTTCACCACTGGTGGAAATGAGTCCTGCTTTAATCTGAGCAGGGACAAACACAAAACCAACTCTCGTCATCAGACCTTGGGACAACAATTCCTGCAGCTGTGCAGTAATGACATTCTCGGCATGGCAGATCTCTGTCTAAAACTCAGCTGCTTAGTAGGAAAAGGAATGTCTGCACAAACACTGACGTCTCTACATTCCTGAGCTCTACTGCAGCCCTGCTTTCACGTCAAAAGCCCCAAATAAATGTTTTGGCCCTCATGAGGGGCAGGGCACCACTGCAGGTGAAATATCAGGAACCTGACACAGGTCTGTGGACAGCAAGGAAAAGAAGAGATAAGAAGAAGAAAAGCTTTGTTTCATACTTTTGGCATTTAGACTACGTGATCATTGCAGGTCCCTTCTAATTGAAATGATTCTATTCTATTCTATTCTATTCAATATTAGTGCAAGTAGTGAGAACATAATACAAGCTAAGAAGGATTTGGAAGTAGCTTGTTCCACTGCAAAAGTTGCTTTTTAAGACCTCAATCCAGCCAGGGCAACAATCCCCCTGAGTTTCAAAGCCCCATCTTCCAGCTGCAGTGGTGTTTCTTTCCTGCCCTTTCACCGTGAGACCAAGCAGCTAAGCACAGGGATGCTGTTGAACAAAGGTGGATTTGCCATCAGCTCTTCTGCCCAAACCAAAGGAAACAAGTGGCCAGCTGGAGGTTAGAAGAGAACATAGGGGCTCATGGTGTAACCAAAGAAGAATTTGGTCCATGTGGTGGAGTTCAATTTACACATTTCTGGCAAAACTGGCAATGATAGCACCAAACAGAAATGGCAAATCAGACCGTCAACAGCAAATTCAGTGATCACAGCCCCTCCAGGCAGGCAGGTGGAGAGCCCAGGGAGACAGTTCAGCCTGCTTTTTGTGTGTGCAAGGTTTCACGGTACAAAGCACACTGCAGATACAGCTCTGGGGAAGCAAACCAGCTACTGCATCCCCTCAGCCAGACCACGTGTGCATCCAGCTCTTGACATACATGCACAGTGTGGCTTTATCCCAACAAAGGAGCATTTGTGTGTTCACTGTTCACCCCCGCAGTCATATCTGCTTCGGTCAAAAGGGATTTGGGTGAAAATGAGGGGTATTTACACAGAGTTTCATTTTTTTCTCCTTGCCTTGTCATTTCTGAGCTTTGCTCCACACTCCTACATGATGGTGAGAGCCTTTATAGTCCAGCAGTTATAATTTGCCCTCCATAAGCATGTATGTACTGTAAGTACCACATGTACTGTCCTTCTCATGTCCAGGACAGAAAGCAGGACTGACAAGTATCAAGCAGTAGGGTAAGAATCAATAAAGCAGTGACACACAGAGGAAGAAGACCTCCCTTGCTATCTCTTATCTGCCCCAAGTACAAAGCCCCTGTGAGCTGCAGGTCTCCTGCATGTAACCCAGCTCCCCAGACTCCCTGCTACCCCATAGCTACAGACATAGCTGGTAAGTGGATTAAGGGATCCACTGGTCAAGTGCCCCAGCACACACAGTCACAGTGTGGGACAGAGGCCACAAACCTGATGCTGAAAATGCCTGAAATGGGCTTATGAATGAGGCAGCAAGAGGGGAAACCCCATGGGCCACATCAAGGTTCCTACCTGGCTGACCTCTGTATGGCCAACCCTGGCAGGGCTGCTCCACAAAGCAAAGGGAGCAGACAAAGGCAAAGATGCAGAAAAATACACTGAAGCAGGAAAGATTTGGGTTCCTTGTTCTTCATACACCAAAGAGGTAAAACCTTGCAGATAATGGAAAAAGGGCTAAAGCAAGAACAGCAGCAGCAGCCAAAGACATTTGCTATTTCCTAAACAAGAAATAGCTCTTTCAAAGTCAGGTTTATACCCTTCAGAGAAAGATTGCAGGGGACACATCCATTTTTCCACTCTGTAGATTTGTAAAGCTAAATATGTCCTCACCTGAGTATTGCATAAGATACCAATTAGGAACATTTGTTTTGAGTAAAAGAGAAAACAATGAGCCACTCTGGTTAACTGCCATCTCTGAGAGAGGCAGTCTTTTTCCACTTGTATTCTCTTCTACTAAAAACATAGGAGTGTTTTACGAGCAAACAGTAAAACCTCAGGTCTCATTTTCCAATTTGAAGTCTCAGAAATACTCAGCCCTGTGTTCTTACCCTGTAACTATCCTCCAGTCGCCTATAATCACACTCAGTGGTCTAAGCTCAGCTCTCACCGGCTTGCAGCAGCCTTTTGCAAAACACTTTATCAATTATCTCTCCCCTCCATGATTTTCCCTGCCAGGTTTTCTCTGGATGACAAAGTCGAGTGGCTCTGCCTGAAATAAGAACCAATTCTGGCCCCTAATGCCTATAGGAGACAGCACTTCTGACCCATGAAGGGAAACAAAGTTTTTCACCAAATTCTATCCTCTTGGCTCTTAATATTTAGTTTAACTCCACTGTTTCACTGCTCATCTCTAGAGCTGAGGTGTTTTACTAATGGAAAAGGCATCCTTCCCCTCTGGTGTGTTGGGTGGCTCACTGTGCCCACCGATCTGAAGTACTATGAGATATCAAACTTGTACTGACTTCAGTTTTAGGCTGTATCTGACTAGATATTCATATGGTTATACACTCAAAATCAGTGGAAAATGCTCAAATATTATCTTTACTAAGCCGGTGCAAAGTACAAAATTTAAGCATTGGAACAGGCTGCCCCGGGTTGTGGTTGAGTCACCATCCTGGAGGTATTTTAGAGACACGTGGATGTGGCACTTGGGGACGTGGTTTAGCGGTGGGCTTGGCAACGCGGGGTTAGCGCTAGGACTCGGTGATCTTAGAGGTCTTTTCCAACCTAATAGATGCCATGACTCTGTGTTGAAAGTGGAGCGCTTAAATTGCAGAGACCAGGGTGCCGGGTCCCTAGAGGAAGGCGTAGGATTCCTTGGATCTCTGACCGTCTGGGTAGCCTGTCCCCAGCTTTCATGATTCCCCCCTCAGCTCCCAGCTCCGGGCCGTGCATCCGAACCCCCGTGGCTGGACTGAGAGGGTCCCCGCGCCGGGCACGGGCTGCACCCGCTCACACCGGGGCAGCCCGGGCTGTCAGACGGCTCCGGCCGGGGTGCAGCGCTCGCCTCCAGGATGCCCACGGGACACAGGAGGAAGGGGCACATCGCGGACCCCTCCAGGGAGGCAGGGCCCCTCTGCGGAGAGGCAGACGCACCACGTCGGCTCCGCGGAGGGCTCTTCCCCCGGGGATGATCTGCCAGGGCGAGACCGGGACACGAGAGCCCGGGCGGGGAGAATACCGGAATACCCCCGGCAGGACGCGGGTCCGCAGCTGCACGGCAGAACCCCTGCCGGGGGGGGGGACAAACTTCCTCGGCGGGGCCGGTCCGGACCCCCCGCCCCGCCTGCGCCCCGCCCCGGAACCGGGCGCGGCTCCCGCGGGCGGGCAGAGCCCGGCGG